>OLKM01001332.1:0-15000 GCA_900291075.1 Melanogrammus aeglefinus | reverse complement strand
TCTAAAGCCATTCCAATCATGACATTTGGTCACACACATCGCTTGACAAATGACAATCATTGTAATCTCTGTTCCAATCTGCCAGCCGTTGGACTTGTTGGGAATGAGGATAACTCCTGACTCACCAGGAGTGGCGGGGAACACCAGATAGCCGTAGCCCTCGGTCCGGTAGCGCTGCCAGTAGTCCAGCGACAGCACCTTGAAGTACAGCACCGGCCACTGGGGAAGGGATTCTGGTGGCATGCACAGAGGTGGTCATTGGCAGCCTTCACACAACAACACACATCTGAGGGACGCACAACCAACTCCATCACACAAAAACACACATCTGAGGGACGCACAACCAACCTTGGCTCTCATTCTCCCTCAGGTGGAACGCCTCAAAACTGAAAGGGTAACTGAAGAGAGCCACGCTTTCCTGTGGACAGGGGGACACCTGATGATTCACCAGTCTCATTCTGCCTTCAAACATACTGCGTTCTGTTCCTCACTCTGTACTAAGTACTGCCTTCTGTTCCTCACATGGTACTCACCTTGCCTATGGTCTTGGTTCGGCAGGTCTGGGTCACCCCTGAAAGAGGCTGGAAGGGCAAGGTGGACCAATCTGAGGAGGAGCAGAGTTCAACACGACACTGACACATGAGTCTAAACCGAGGGGAAACAATCTGAGGTTCAACACGACACTGGAGACATGAGTCTAAACCAAGGGGACCAATCTGAGGAGGAGCAGAGGTCACAATGACACTGAGACGTTTCATGAGTCAAAACCAGTAATGGACCGTCCAGTCAGAACCATCACTGCAGTAGAATCTATTCATTAAGATGTTTTTATACTCCCTCAAACAAGGCATGATTACTCTCCAATACTCTTTATCAAATTAACTCCTTGTGCATTGATTTAAGTTTATCGACAGTATTTTTAAACAACCAAACTAGAACCTTTGGTACAACAAAGACTCACTAATGGGCAGCTGTACTACCGGATCTTGAAGTGCAATAGAGTCTTACTATTGGGCAGCTCTATGAGAAGTGGACGCACAACAGAGAGTCACTATTGGGCACCTCCATGAAGAAGTGAAATACAACAGAGACTCACTATTGGGCACCTCCATGAAGAAATGAACGTACAACAGAGACTCACTATTTGGCAGCTCCATGAAGAAGTGAAATACAACAGAGACTCACTATTGGGCACCTCCATGAAGAAATGAACGTACAACAGAGACTCACTATTTGGCAGCTCCATGAAGAAGTGGACGTACAGGTTGTTGTATTCAAAGCCCAGGGCAGACACTGGGACAGGGAGAAGAGAAGGAGAGGAGGGATGAGCAGGGATGAGGAGACAGATCGGAGTAGTCTGGTGTTCTGGAATGGTCTAATGCAGGCGGACCGGAGCTGGTCCGTGGACCAGTTAGAACCGGGCCTTGAAATATTTCCACCAAAAAAAGGATTTAGATTTTCTTTTTGTACAACTTAGGATATACCTCCAAAACATAGCCTCAATTTACTTATTTGTAGTGGAGAAAAGGGAAACATTCAGTGAATTGTTCTGAAAATTGAGGACTGCCTTTGCACTACTTTTTATTGAAGTCGGAGGTGACTTTTCTTGTTTGTTTGTCTTGTAAATTGGAGTTTTTATATGAATGCATTGTTGAGGGGAGTCTTTATGCGTCATGTTGTGAATATGACACATAAACCATTTGAAAAACAGCCCCATCCTTTGTTTAAAAATGATGCATCTTAAAATGATGCATTCAAATGTACAAACAAAAAGGATGGGAACCCCTGGTCTAATGGGCCTCACTCACCGATCTCCCCGTTCACCATGAGACGGAGGACTCCTGGTGGTGGCTAGAGGAAACGCATCAATCAACAAACACAAGTATAGCCTAGCAAGCCATCTACTTTCTCAAACAGAAATTGTCCCTCTTAAAAATATGTGACCCAAATTTTACATTGACTCACCATTTCAAAATCATGTCCAACCAGGCTGTTAAGGTAGTCTTTGTGCCGTGAGTATAGCTGTGGATAGTATAGGTATTCAGTAATAATAGCCTTGGTAGCCATCCATGGTTTGACGGTTATTTAATCATTTGACCTAGCACATGGATGGGCTAGGTCAAAGGATTTAAAAAAAGCCAAACCATGGTTGGTTTGGTCTATTACACCAGACGCTTGATGTAAGGAGAGCTGAAGTCAGGTTTAATAGACAGGTTTAACGGTCTGCTAAGCCTTCAGCTTGACGTGAGAAGAGCTCACATCTTTGTACATGTGCTGCTCCTTCTCCTTGTCCTCCGCCGCCATTGCCGTCGACACGTTGTCCAGAGTGAGACGCCACACTTCTTTCTTCTCTCCGTTGGTCTCGACCCTGTGAGTCACACACAGACATGTTGTATCAGAGAGATACCTCTTGTTGGGTCTCTACAACAAGAGGGGAGGTGTGTTTGAGGAGGTGTCTGAGAGAGGAGAGGGCCCCAACATTAACTAAAGTATAAAGATGATGAGGAAGGGTTCCCGTTATAGACCTACCTGTATGGTTCCTTTCCTTTGTTAAAGTCCGGTTTCAGGAGGACGATGCCGTTCCCGTCCGTCCTCACAGTGAACAGAAGACACTCATTCTCCTTGAGGCCCAGCCTTGGAACACACACACACGCACACACACACACACGCAAACGCAAACACACACACACACACACACACACACACACACACACACACACACACACCACACACACACACAACACACACCACACACACACACACACACACACACACACACACACACACACACACACGGTACACTACAAGACAAGAGGGTTCAGCAACATCCACGCCTGGATATTGAATACACTCATTCGTCATAATTCCATTAAAAGGTGCTGTAGGTACGATTATTATGGAAGTAAGTAGTTATTTACATTTCACATTTTTTTTAAGGAATGCCTAAGCCATCCAGTGAGGGAAACGCATCTTGGGAATATTCTGTACTGTTTGACAACGCCTGCTTTTGGACGGGAACATTTTCTAGGCTGCTCGTGGCTTATCAGGGCATGTCTGCCTTGATTGGTTGTGAGTATCCATGTTACCTCTAATTCACAGGTGAATGGCAGCACTTCTAAATGGCAGAGAAACGTGTGGAGAGAGAAGAAAGGTTTCATCGTGCTTCAATTCAGTTTTATTGATCTTATCTCGCTCTCTTCTGTTCTTTCAACTTCGCAACTTCCAAATCTTACATTATGAAGAGTATTAGAACCTGTACGGAATCCATTACTTAAATGAATGGTTTGAGGTAGATGACATTAGTTCTAACATAATCAGCCTTAACGAATAAATCCATACTTCTCATAAATAGGATATTCTGTAACTTTATTGACCCAGCTGTCTGCATCCAGACATATTCAGCTTCATGGATCCACCAATAGCTACTTCTACAAACATTTCACAACCAAAGACTATATGACACTGGCAGGTTCTACACACAACAAGCTAGGTTTCCTGAGGTCAGAACATGGCCGTATGTGATGGTTCCCCCCTCCACTCACCTGCCCGGAGGTCCCAGGTCAGCCATGATGTGCATGGTTGTCATGGCGTTGGTCACCACATGACTGCTCTTCACAAAGTCATGTGAGGGCTCCCAGGTAATCATCTTAGACCGGGGAACACTGCAGTCTCTGCGGGCGGACCACAGCACCATGAACCCCAGGTTTAAATTGTTCAACCATGTAGCTTTGGGAGACAATCTAGATACTGAGGGGTGCGTTTTACAACGATAACGGTATGAGTGTTACCGTACTATGTTGGAAATACTTCAGCCATCTGATTAAATAACAAAGTAAAAAATATATTCCCTCCCATGCATATTACTGTTCATTTTTGAACATTGTCAGCCAATATCCAGTAAAAGCCTTCCGACGAGGTGGAGGCCGATCTGAGCAACAGGACGACCTACACGGTGCGTCTCTCCTGGCGTCGGTTTCTGACCGTGGACATCCTCTCAGCCAGGAAGGTGGGGGCCGACTGGGCTGTGGTCACCGAGTCTTCACTGTGCTGTTTCATTTTTTTTTTTAAAAAATAATCACATCAGAGCTTTTATATAGAGAACCGTGGAACACACAAACAAAAAACGAGTGTTTTTTACCACAAGGGTGGGCTCATTCATACTTGCACATAAAAAAAGTTACATTTCCTCATGTCCATCTCATGCATTTCTCAATGTGTTTTGCGTTTTGTGGGTGTTTTTCGTGGAAACATGTGCATGCCACTGGAGCCCCACCAGCTGCTGAAGGCTGGTGAAGCTGTCATGGTCGGTGTAGGTGAAGACCCTCTGGTTGCGTCGGCCCTTGGACCGGAGGAGGGCCCTGACCTCTGTGTGGTACTGCTTCTCCAGAGGACTGTGGCATGCTGCCTCGCTTTGGAAGAGATCCATCTCACTCTGAACACACAGAACAACAACACTGTTGGTCCAAGAGGTAAACGGTTGAGCATTAAGAAATAAGGAGAGGCAATAGAAGAGATCCTAGACATTCTGACTTCAAACTAACTGGACTGTACTGGTACCTGGCTGAAGAGCTTCTCCTGCCAATGCACCACAAGCTCTTCCACATTATCTCCTAGAGAGAGCGAGAGAGCGAGAGAGAGAGAGAGAGAGAGAGAAAAAAGACAGTGTTGTGCTGTTCTTTTTGCAAGGAGTCGTGCATACTTAGGATTCTTGATCAATGGGTTTTATATTTTACGCACAAAATAGGGTAAACTACCACAAGTCAGATCTTGTATCATATGTAATACTAAGTGCATATGTGATAACTGCAATACTTAATGTGCACATTCATCTATTACTAACAGTGTATCCACCGCATGAAAAGTACCAGCTTGGGCCTGCGGGGTCAGGGTGTCCAGCTCAATGACCCCTGGGTTCTGTTGGGACAGCACTGTCTGTTGGAGATGCTGGGACAGCACCACGCTGGAGGTCACCCTCTCCACACGGACCCTGAGACACCCGACAGCAGACACCAAAACCATTTTAAATGAGTCATCGTCATGATTACATTGTAAGGCGGTCATTATTGTTGGTGTTTAATTTAGTTTCCTGACGGGTTGGAGGTCTTTAATGTAGTTTCATGATAGTTGGAGGTCTTTAATGTAGTTTCATGAGGTCTTTAATGTAGTTTTTATGATGGTTTGCAGGTCTTTAGTGTAGTTCAATGAGGTCTTTAATGTAGTTTCATGATGGGTTCGAGGTCTTCAATGTAGTTTCATGAGAGGTTGAAGGTGGCGTGAGACCGAATTAGCGAGATAGAAGAAGGCCAAAAGGTAAAAGATTACTTACGATATCCTGAGGTTTTTGATAGCATCCCTCGATCGGTACACAGCCTCACTCGTGTCTGTATTCCAGCTTTCTGCCATTGATGATGTGAAGGTAACCAAAAGATTAAACTTATTGGGGTCGAGCTTGGTCAGCTTAAATAGTAGTAGTGCCGTCTGGGTCCGATTCTCCAGACACCTGCTCCCGTGTTCATTGATGGATAAACAGCTATAAAGCCTCGTTACATCAATGATCTGGGAGCTTTCTTGTTGAAAAGTGAACCACCACGATGTAAAGGAACAGATCTGAACCAGATCACCGTTTCAAGGAAGCCATGAGCGTTATGGCCGTTGCGTAGTAACGGACTTCTTCTTCACTCGGTCACAACATTACATTTTATGCACCACAGCGCCGCCTGCAGGGCGGGATGAAACAACATGGACAAAACACCAACATAATCAGAATCAGAACTACATAATGTATTTCCTGTAAAATATGGTTTAGTAAACCACATCGTTTCAGACGCAAATAAATGATAAATGGCTTAAATCAAGTGAAATGATTTGAACAGTCTACTCTAAATGGAGTAAAGAATGTAAACATACACACCAAATAAAACAAATAAAGTGAAGAGTTAAATATATAGCTAAGTGATCAAGTTTGAATACATTTGAGATAAAATATAAAATAGCTGAGCTGTTCTCATTGTGCGTGTGCGTGTGTGTGTGTGTGTGTGCGTGCGTGTGTGTGTGTGGTGGTAGCTACTTGGAAAGGTATGTTATTGACCTTATTCCTTAACAGTTCATCAAAATTGTTTGTCTAGATTTGTTTCCAGATTGGATTGAAAAATTCCAGCCCAACTATAGACCAAAAACCCACCTAAAACGTATATATTGCTTTTTAATGCTGCGCCTGGTGCATCTTGATCCATTCTTCCTTGTGGTTCCCGGTGGACAACTTGTTGATCTTGGATGTGAAGATGTGGTGTGTTCGGTACAGAGTGGCCTGTGGACAAATGTGACTGGTTGTTACTTTGTGGAGCACTTGTATGGAGTACCAGTAAGTATTTGTTCTGCATATTTGATGAATTTCTGTATATTTTCTATATATGTATGTAGTAATATGTGTGTAGTATGTTCACCAATGGTTAAATAAATGTTCAAGCCTACGAAAAGGATTTTGAGCAATGTTTTATTTGCAAAGACTGCAATATTTTTTAGAACGCTGTGCATGCACCTGCGCATGAAATGGAAAATCGAACTCTGAGCAATCAATTTCAGCACTTTCTTTCTGGACAGCGCCGTGTACAAACGACGTAAGGAGTGTTTCCTAAAAAAACGTTCGGGAACCATGCCTATAGAGGTAAACAACTTTGATAAGTCTAAACGTAGGATTCTTCGTAGCACACTATTGACAAAAAGGGACAGGTCAGGTCAAATTAGGACAGGTCAGCCAGAAAAGAAGATTGCTGAACAATGCCAAGATGTAACGGAACATAGAAGAACTGAAACACATTAACATTACACCCGATGAGTCCAAGAAGGTGAGACTACAACGAAACATTGAGAGACGAAATAAAGACGAGAGAAGATACTACAACTACCGAAACAGACACGACAAGCGAGAGTCCAGCGAAGGCAACAACAAGAACAATAAAGAAAACTGGAACAAGTGACTGGAGACCAGCAACAAGGAGAAGACGAGTAGAACACACAACCAACAAGGGGACCAGACATTTTATTCAGGTGAAGGATCAAGTTTTAATGTTGCAATAATGAAGGTTTTAATGCACCTAGAGTAACTGGTGATGACACAGGGGACGACATAGAGATATTTTGAAATGATGTGCAGTTGGATGGGGAAACCGCAGATCTAGGCGAAAACGACTTCCCTGACTTCGGAAGTGGATCAAGCCAAATCATGGACAATAGTCTCCTTCCAGATGAATCTACAATCAGCACGAGTTCCTAGCAGCTCACGAGGAACAACTATGGTGCATAATCAGATCAACAGATGGGAACAGAATTCTACTTGGGGCACATAGACCACAGCCCACGCAGTACCACAAAGAACAAACAACTTAAGGATGTGCTGAGTGGCACTTGCAGAGGAAACGCCAAGAACTAGAGTAGTAGTGGGTGACTTAAATATGACGGGAATCAACTGGGAAAACCAAAACTGTGTTAGAAGAGACGAGAAAATGTTCATAGATGTCATTCAAGACGAATTCTGGACGCAACACATCACAGAACCTACCATACAGATTCGGACAGACACCATCCTTACTGGACCTAGTCCTAAGAAACAAGGAAGAGATTATTACAAACGTCACATACACAGAACCACTGGGTAAAAGTGATCAATTATGCTTGATTTTCACGACAGATGTTGAACCAGTGATTACCGAGTCGGAGACCCTGCAGCACAGTATAAACCGAGGTGACTATGCAAAGATGAGAAAGTTCTTTGACACAAACTGGGAAGTCATGGAGCACCTAAATGGAACCACAGCAAGGACAAGTACCAGCCAGCTGTTGACTATGTCCCACTATGCACACAGAGAAGCGTGAAATGGACAAGACCGCTGTGGATGAATGGCAAGGCCAGGAAGAGCTACAAGAAGAAATACTGGGCATTGAAGAGGTATGCATACACAGGCAGTAAAGAAGACTATGAGAAATACTCCAGGAAGAGGAACGTGTCACAAAACATGAACCTAAGACTGAGAAGAGACTTCGAGAAACTAATAGTGAAGGAAGCCAAGATGAGACCAAGGGCCTTTTAGTCCAGAAATCAGAAATCGCAGCCGAGAAATTACGGACCTGTGAGCTTGACGTCAACAGTGTGCAAACTCCTTGAGAAAGTAGTGAGGCGACACATGATGAACACTTCAGACTTCAGAGCTAAGCGGCCTTCCAGAAGGCCTTCGACACAGTCCCGATCCAGAAACCACAACACAACATCTAATATAAATCAACATCTAATATAAATCTAACTAAAACTGATACATCTAATAAAAAATCTAATATAAATCTGACTGAAACTGACACATATGAAATAAATCTAACGAAAACTGTGTTTTCTGTGCAGTTGAATGACTTCAAAAACATGAAACCAAAAAAATTGCAGAAGTCCTTAGAAAAATAAATATTTCATATAATAATTTAAATATATAGATCAATAAATAGATGGTTCATAGGGAATTTCAGTTCCCCAGTAGCTGCCACATGTTATGTGCGTGTGGGTGTGCGTGATAGTGCGAGGTCAGGTGTTGGCAACGTTCAACGCCTGTATGGCCCTGGGGTAGAAACTAGATACAAGTCTGTTTGTCCGTGCAGCCATAGTCCTGAACCGCTTCCCTGAGCGCAGCAGCACAAAGTGTTCGTCACCCGGGTGGGTTGGATCCCTGCTCTTGGTAGCCTTCTTGAGGCAGCTGGTGTTGTACAGTTCCTCCAGAGAGAGGAGAGGGCAGCCAATGATCTTCTGGGCCGAGTTAACGACCCGCTGTAGTGCCTTCCTCTCTGCAGCTGTGCAACTGGAGAACCACACGCAGATACAGCAGGTGTTGATGCTCTCCACTGAACAGCGGCAGAAGGTCACAAGCAACTCCTCCCTAAGGTGGTAGTTCCTGAGGACTCTCAGGAAATAGAGTCGCTGTCGTGCCTTCTCAATGATGGCTGTGGTGTTGGTCCTCCAGGACAGGTCCTCCTGGATGTGCATGCCCCAGGAAGCAGAAGGCTACGACCCTCTCCACGCAGCCACCGTCGATGAGCAGGGGCTGGATCGCAGTCTTCTTCCTCCTGAAGTCGATGATGACCTCCCGGGTTTCGAGCTGGTTTAGCAGAAGGTTATTTGCTTTCTCAACTGCTCCACCTCGTCCTGGAATGCAGTCTTGTCTTCCCCCAAGATGCGGCCCACCACGACGGTGTCGTCCGCATACTTTGTGATGTCATTACTGGGGTGAACGGGGATAAAGTCGTGAGTATAGAGGGAGTAGAGCAGGGGGCTCAACATGCAGCCCCGAGGGGACCCGGTGCTGAGTCTGAGGGCTGTGCACCCTCTGGGGGCGGTCAGACAGGAAGTCCTTAATCCAGGTGCAGGTTGAGTGGTAGTCCCAGGTTTGTCAGTTTAAACACCAGCCTGTCCGGAAGTATCGTGTGGAACGCCGAGCTGAAATCCACGAAGAGCATTCTGACGTAGCTACTCCTCTCCTCCTCCGGTGTGGGGGTTGTGATGTCGCTTCTCCCCCTGGTCCCATCTCGAACCGTGCGTAGAAGGAGTTCAGCTCTTCCGCCAGCTGTGGGTTATCCCCGTCGGCAGAGAGCGTGTTGGCTCTAAAGTTGGTCATGTGCTGGACCCTCTGCCACACCCGCGTTGAGTCGTTGCTCCGGAAGCAGTCTTCGATCTTGCCCTTGTACTCCACCTTGGCCTTGGCTCTAGATTCAACAATGGCGACGCTATTGAAATTGTTGCAAACAAAAATTCCTCAAAAATAAAAGGAGATACATTTTTCAAAAGAAAAGGTTAAATGATACATTTTGCCTTCCAAGAAGGTTGCTTCATATCTGGCTGTAGGTGAGTTTGGTTACTAAGATTCCTAGTGTTTAGAATTACAATTGCTTGTTCTAACTTTCCATCTGTTACTCCAGTGTGATTTAGGCCTGTGCTGTTGTGATCAGTTAAGCGGTCGTTCTTGCTAGTTTCTGCCACTTAGGGTTTCTCCCACTCTCTGTGGGGGTCCCTCGAGGAAGCCCGGGGAGTTCATCTGCCCTATTGTAGCTATGTGTCGTAAGTCCCTCATTGTCAGGATTTCCACCCGCAGACGGCGTTACTGTAGCTCCTCTGCTCGGGGCAGTAACCCGTCTAACCTGTGCCATCCACCTACCCTTGCTAACACTGACTTTGAGGTAATGGGAGGACTCTTGAACTGCCAATCGGCGGTCAAGAAGGCAGACTCGATTTCAGCCTTCGCGCCCCTCATGACCCTATACTTCCTGGCCCTGACAGAGACTTGGATCACTCCAGAGAACTCTGCTACTCCTGCTGCCCTCTCCACCGTCTACCCATTCTCGCCCATCCGGGCGAGGAGGAGGAACCGGACTCCTCATCTCGCCCATGTGGTCCTACTAGGTCCTTCCACTAGAACACTTGGGCAGATCGGCGTTTGAACTCCACGCTGTCACTGTCACCATCCCTATCAAGCTCTCCATTGTGGTGATCTACCGTCCGCCAGGTCCATTCCGTGACTTCTATGATGAGATGGACGCCCTCCTCAGCTGCTTTCCTGAGGATGGCTAACCACTCGTTATCCTCGGCGTCTTCAACATCCTGCCAGAGAAGTTGCACTCACCTGAACTAACCAACTTTTTTGCCATCTTCGACTTAACACTAACCCCTTCTCCTCCCGCTTGACCTAATATTCACTAGGTCCTGTGGCACCTCTGCTCTCTCCGTTAGCCCGCTCCCCGTGTCTGACCATCACTTTGTTGATTTTTCTCTCCCCTTGAAATCCTCTCCCCCCAGCCTCTCTAGTCCCCGCATTGTCACCACTCGCCGTAACCTTAAATCCCTCTCTCCCTCTACCTTCGCCTCTACTTTTCTGTCTTCACTACCTTCTATCGAACGATTCTCTCAACTATCTACAGATGAATCTTCAGACACTCTGCTATCCTCCCTCTTCTCCTCCTTGGATTCCCTCTGTCCCTTCCACTCCAGACCAGCGCGATCCTCACCCCCCCCTCCTTGGCTGTCCGATCCTCTGCGGACTTGTAGAACAAAGTTGCGGGCTGCTGAGAGGAAATGGAAGAGATCCGACTGTCCTAATGATCTATCCCACTATCTTTTCCTTCTTTCTGATTTTACCTCTAGTGTGTCAACAGCCAAATCTGCCTTCTACCGGACCAAAATCAACTCCTCCGCCTCAAACCCCAGGAAACTGTTTGCCCTGTTTTCGACCCTCCTCAACCCTCCCTCACCCCCACCTCCTTCCTGCCTCACTGCTGATGATTTTGTTACCTACTTTACCCAGAAAGTGAAGGACATCAGGGGCCTCATGTACTAAGGTTGCGTACGCACAAAAACGTGGCGTACGTCCTTTTCCACGCTCACGTTCAGATGTACAAAACGTGAAATGACCGTAAAAATGTGCAGTCCCCACGCCAGCTCCAGAGCTGTCGTACGCACGTTTCTACAGCTATTGTTTCTTTGGCGACACTTAGAGGTGATGCTGGGAAACTGGGAAAAAATGTGAAAACAATGACTCATCAGTGATTTGCACATCAGAGACACACTAATGAACAATTAACACACCTTGCAATTATATGGGTGGCTATAAAAGCATGCGCAATGGATGAAGAAAATTGTTTTAACATTGGCAGCGTTAGCGTTGTTAGAGGACATCGCAAATGGTGAAATCCGAAGGGAACGTATATTTAGGGAACGCGAGGACTTGCTCGCAAATGATGATGATTGGCTCGTGAGCCGATTTCGTTTCCCCAGGCCAGTATTACTGGAGCTGTGCGCAGAGCTGCGGCCGGCCCTAGAGCGCCACACAGCCAGGAGCCAGGGGTTGTCCCTGGCTATTGGTCTTTCCTTCAGGCACTCATTTGTTATTTTACCTTTTTTGTTTTCGGAGTGAATCCTGGGTGGGGACTAGTTCCCTGACGGAGGTAGGCGTTTCAGGGCTCCGGCCGCTGAAGTTTAGCCTTTCAAGTCGCCTCGAGCCCGGCAAGCTCCAGAAGACAGGTAGATTTAGGTAGAAGCTGGGGAAGTTGTTTTTTTTATAAGGCTGGGCTTGGTATTGGTATGTGTGTGTGTGTGGGCACCTAGCATTGACACTCATCGCACTTGTCACTAGTGAAAGAGGAAGTAAGCTCAGTGGATATACATGTTAGTGTTGTTGCACTATTTGTTAGTAGCTTGGCTACATGACTAGCTTGTGGCTCTTCTTAGCTTCCCTCTGCTATCATGGCAGTATTTAGCATAGAAGAGTTTGTGGCTCATCCTATGTTAAGTCAGATTGATGGCTGTAGGAAGGATAATTTGTGTACCATTGCCGAGTACTATGGTATATCTGTGTCAAGGTCTCTTATTAAGAAAAAACTGAAAGCGGTCCTTTTGCAAGGATTGGTAGAGAGGGGAATTCTTGCTTCACAGGTTTTGGAAGAGTCACCTGGTGCGATAGCTGGGGCTATGGTAACAGTGTCCTCGGAGGAGAGACAGGAAAGGGTGGTTGAGCCTCAGCCTGGTGGTCTTACTCCAGAGGGAGAGGATAGTGGGGATAGGGTAAAACCGTACACGGTTCCACGGTTTGAGCCACTCTCTACCTCTCCGGGTTCTATGGCAAGTGCCGGAGTGAAAATGCGTGTGGCTCGTCTTCAGCAGGAGACGCAGGATAAGAAGGAAGAGCGAGAGTTTCAACTCCGGAGAGAGTTGGAACTAAAGAAGTTGGAGTTTGAGTCAGAGCTTGAGTTAAAGAAATTGGAGTCAGAAACGGCTGTTAGGATGCGCCAGTTAGAGTTACAGAAGAGTGAAGCCGATGCTTCTATCTCTGGTAGACGATCACTGTCAGATCCTGATAACGTCTTTGACGTTCGTAAGAATGTGGCAATGGTTCCTATGTTTCGAGAGACTGAGATAGAGTCCTACTTCGGTGCATTTGAGCGCATTGCCGTTGCTCTGCATTGGCCAAAGGATGTGTGGGCTATACTCCTGCAGTGTAAACTAACTGGTAAGGCTCAGGAAGTGTGTGCTTTTCTCTCCACGGAAGACAGTCTTGTGTATGAGACAGTAAAAAGCGCTATTCTTCGAGCCTATGAGCTAGTGCCAGAGGCCTACCGGCAGCGTTTTCGTAGTCTCAGGAAAACGGTAAACCAGTACTTTATAGACTTTGCCAGAGAGAAAGAGATCCTCTTCGACAGATGGTGTGCATCCTGTAAGGCAAAGGACTATACTTTACTGCGTGAGCTGATGTTGGTGGAAGAGTTCAAAAACTGTGTGACTGAGCGTACTGTGATCTACCTGAATGAGCAGAAGGAACCTACACTACAGCAGGCTGCTACACTGGCGGAGGAGTTTGCTCTCATGCACAAGAGTGTCTTGAGTAAATCAGATCCTCCCTTCCATCGTGGTTTTTCGCAGAGGTCTGACGCTCGTATCACTCAGCCCAGAGCAGCCTTGTCAGGTCCTATGGCGGAGAGACAGTGCTTCTTCTGTCACAAACCTGCTCACCTCATTGCAGATTGCGTTACCATGAAGCGTAAGCAGCCGGTGCCAGGTCCGAAACCAGCTGGGGCAGCTTACAGGCCGACGAAGGGAATGGGCTTAAAAGAAGGCTGTTCCCCCGCAGCAGCACGTGGCTGTTCCCCCGCAGCAGCACGTGGCTGTTCCCCCGCAGCAGCACGTGGCTGTTCCCCCGCAGCAGCGGTGGTGGCAGCACGTGGCTGTTCCCCCGCAGCAGCGGTGGTGGCAGCACGTGGCTGTTCCCCCGCAGCAGCGGTGGTGGCAGCACGTGGCTGTTCCCCCGCAGCAGCGGTGGTGGCAGCACGTGGCTGTTCCCCCGCAGCAGCGGTGGTGGCAGCACGTGGCTGTTCCCCCGCAGCAGTGGTGGTGGCACCACGACGTGGCGGATCCCCTGAAGCACCACCACCACCACCACCACGTGGCGGATCCCCTGAAGCACCACCACGACATGGCGGATCCCCTGTCGAGGTGTATGTTGGTTCCAGTTCCGTGCCAGTGACTGTGTATACCGACCATAACCCTCTCGTGTTCCTAGCCCATGATGTACAACCATAACCAGAGGTTAATGCGTTGGGCTTTGTTAGTGCAGGGTTACAATCTGGAGATCCAGAGCAGACAGCTGCACAGGAGCAGACAGCTGCACAGGGCCTTTTGTGCCCTGTGCAGTATATGGAGTATTTGGTTGGTTTGGAGTTAGTTCTTTTTATTTGTGCTTTCCTCTTTTGGGAAAGTGGTTCTTAGTTCTTTGGCCCATCAATAAACCTTTTTGCTTACCGTTACCTCGGTCTGTGTCTCCTCCTTGTCCCCAGAACCTAAAAATATTCTTTGTTACTCCCCAGATCCCCCTGGATACTATTTGGGGTCATAACACACTTCTCAAGAGCTAAATTAGCAAGAATATTTCCGAATGTAGACCCACTATGTGACAGATGTAAACAGACCCCAGCTACTTCTTATCATATGTTCTGGTCTTGTCCAAAACTTGTCCCTTTCTGGTCATCCTTTTTTGAAGTAATTTCTAATGCTTATGCTTATCACATCTCACCTTCTCCGTTGGTTGCTGTTTTTGGCTTGTTTTCTGACCCAACGGGATCTGTTCCCCCTGCTCATTTACAGAAGGTCATTGCCTTTTCCTCCTTATTAGGTAGATGCTTGATTTTATTCAAATGGAAGGCTGCTACTCCTCCATCTCATCACCACTGGATTCGGGACGTTATGCAGAACCTTAAACTGGAAAAGATCAGATGTACCCTCAACGGCTCCATCAACAGATTCCACAAAACCTGGGTCTCTTTAATAACTTATGTGAACAATTTACCTGGTCTGGAACTGGAACTCTGAATCATTACATCTGCCCTTGAACAAATTCTGTAATAAGAAGTATTAAGTGCACTTCCTTTTTTCCCTTTTTTTTTTTGCTTGTCGGCTATCGTAAAACACCAAATAAGGGCTCGGGC
>OLKM01001331.1:142500-146788 GCA_900291075.1 Melanogrammus aeglefinus | reverse complement strand
AGCTCTATGCGAGTAACAAAGTAGCAGCTGTAGTTGTCTTTGGTAACCACCCCCAGTAGTATGCCTAACTATTATGCAAACTTACGAGAATCCGGTTGGTAGAGTGATGTCGTCCTTCCAGATTCTGGCTCCCCTACCAGCTCGCCTCCCGCTCATTAAGAAAACACAGCGGTATTGGTTAACGCCTGTCAAAGTAACAGCTGTATTTTGCCCTTTAAGTCAACCATGTAAGTAAATACAAACTTACGAGGAATCCTTATTGGTCGATTTCCTACGTCATCCTCCGCAACTCAGCTCCTCCAGCACCCCCCCCTCCCCCTTCCCCCCACCCGCCTCCCTTCGCTCTCCTCAGACAGAGTCCTGGTCTGGATCAAAATAGCGACAATCTCGCTTCAACATGTGTAAAACAGATGGGAGTCACGCTGGTAATATATGGTACAAACACCGTAATTTTGTGTAGCAAGTATCTACGATGAATGCAGTGAGCTGTGAGATTAACTCAGAGTCAATAATGACCCCCACCGACAGACGTCCTTCACCAGGCAGGGCCTTCCACCAGCTCTCCAACCACCAGCTCTCAGCCGGCTCTCCATCAACTCCTTCAGCACGGCTCCTCCATCAAGCCCTTCAGCTACGGCTTCCTCCATTCCAGCACGCTCCTCTTCACCGCCATGGATCCTGTTCTGGTACAAACACAGTGTCTCAGCAGTAAAAATCTCACCTTGATCGCAACACACCCCGACCTCCTGCACCGAGGTACTTGTAAAATGGAAGACAAAATTGAAACATATTTCAGCAATCATCCACCACGTCGAGCAGCACTAGTTCCATAATGGCCCAAATGACTTGCATAACCCGTATGAACTACTGAAAATCACAGCTGGCACAGATTTAAAGTCATAAGATATGAAAACCGAGACCTAAACTACCCATGGAAATTATTCTTTCAGAATGAGCTGTGATGGTTACCCTCTGGTCCGGCTGCTGCAGGCGCCCTGGTTCCAGCCTCAGCTCCGTCCATCCTGGCACCACAAGCCTCCGGTCCCCAGCCCTCACCTTTCAGCTAACACAGCAGGTTTCTATTAGCATTTGCCCAAAAACAATAAACTTAATTGACTCAACCGAAACCCCCGAGTTAACCAAACAATTAATGAATCTATTATTTTTATAACGCAAGCTAGGATAATAAACTTGAGACAGACTGAGCCACTCCTTTTTTGGAATGAAGACAGAGCAAGTCCACAAGTTTAAAAAGAAGTGGTTTCCACGGCCATGCATTAAAACTTGACCCGAAACAACCTACCCAACACACCAGAGCATTGGGACCTGTTCTGGAGTTGAGAAAAATTTTGAATTCTCGATAGGAGGTGGCGTCCTGCTCGTGGGTGAAGAGTAATAGGTCCTGGCTTCGGGTTGAGGAGGCAGACAACCTTGGACAAACTACATTGTATCCTTTAACCAGTACAGTTCTATAGAGTAGTTCTTGTACAGCAGTATCTCTACTGTAACATGGAAGGATGGCCATTAATTTAGCTTTGATATTACCAGTTGGTAACTCTTCACCAAGTCGTTAACGACAAACCGTTAACGTCATTCCAATGGTACGGGTATTAACTCTTGGCAATAAATGATCAGCAGATTTACTTTGAACGTACAAAAAGCTGAAGTAACAAAAGAACACTTAAGCAGTATCGATATTGAAGGATCAAATATACGCACAAACTTCGAGGTATGGGTTTCCGTTGAAAGAAAATGTCAATTTGTCTTCCACCTTGAAAATGATTTCAGCCTCACTGATGTCAAGAAATGGGCCCCGCAAGTAGAGCGCTGTTTTGTACGCAGCGAGAGTCCCGTCACGTCAACGTGGTTACAATAATACGGCGCAAACCAATCGGAAATGATCAACATATGTACACGTACGTGTCAGTAATGTATTTAATATCAAAACTAAGTTTTTAAGATATAGGGCAACAATCTGCGCCAAATGGAACGACTGAAAAAATATTCTGTTGGCAAAGGCTCGCCAGTCAACGCAAATACAAATTCCAAAATGTTCAGATTCCCTCAGGGACTCCCTTCCAACTAAATGCCAGTGGTTTCTCATGTGTCAAGACTAACAACGTTCTCCGCTAATCCATGAGCCGAAATAAAGTGACCGAGCACTCAGAACTTCCACGGCGGGAAAGCACAAACCATCCGACCGAATGCCGAAATTCCACCGGAAACCAAACCAAGAGAAAATAACATAAACCAGCCGCCTCACCTTGAGCTGGAAATCGGAGGGAAGATCTTTGAGGTCCAACGATGGTCCTTTCATAAGAACACAGCCAACAGACTTACCTTGAGTTTCCTTTGTTTCTGTTGGTCATTACTACTATTTTTCAGTGTACCTTTAACATTATTATTGCACCCATGTGTACAAGTTATATCACCAAAACGTAGAACAACCAAACTAATGTACATCCCACAACAACTTTTAAACCTAAAATCCTGCGAATCAGTCAATACAAAAACCGTGGTCCTACATCACAATTACTAGATATTCAGGGTAAACAACCTAAGAGCAATCTAAACCTTTGAGCTTACAGAGAGCCGACCATGCCCCAACGGTCACCCTGACCGCCTCATCACCAACAGCAATCATGCCAGCCAGCCAACCCATTACAGGTCAGTGAGATGGGGCATCTGAGTGAAAGGACTGCCCATAATAAAAAGAAGCCCAATTCCTGAACTTATCCAAACCTAAAGGGTTAAAAGATTACAGACTGAATGCCATTGTGTTCTAATCACCTTTGTCTGCTCCCTCGTTCTTCTCTAAAACTCTACATCTCCATCACAGAAGTGTGCAATCCTACTCATGGGGTGTCTGTGCTGATTGAGCGAGATGCATGCTGGATACCACTGCAGTTCTGAAGTCTTCAGTTCTATAGACACGCCCCTCAGAGAAACCAAGTGTTGAGAATCCTGTCGTGAAGATCAGTTACTGATCGACTGGAAATCCTTCTAGATGGGTGCCAGGATTCTCAGAGGAGAAAGCCAGGAGAAGATGTTAGAGGGTTTCTTTCTCTCAGCCAGTGGAACACAACCACGGTCTTCATCAGAGTAACCATGAACACTTTGAAACACGTCTCCTCTTTACACCTTGAAGCCCCAGTGGAAGTTTCCTTTCCTCCTGAGCTGAAGACCACAACTCAGCTTGAAGAGCGCACTATTGATGTTTCCGAGATTTGGTTCTGAATTTAAGGAACAATCGTTCAGCTAGTCCTGTCCAAAAACAAATACAAACAGCCTGAGAAGAACGTTCCAACTGAGAGAAAGAACCCACCACAGGGCTCCTCCATCATCCAGAACAGGTAGGAAGAGCCATCTCATTACAGGTCTGAAGGGCCATCTTGAATCCCCTTTAGGTCCCTTTCCAACTTCGACTCTCCTTGTTGAAGGCCCTTTAGGTGTCCATCTCCATGATCCTTGATTGTGTAGTCCAGTTGAAGTCACTGATCTGAACGAAACACCGCTTCCATCCTTTTACACTGATTGGATACTTCTCCTTCCTGCTCAGTGTGGGGATATTGGTCCCAGGCCTCACTCAGGCTCTTCAGGTCTAATGGAGGCCCTTAAGTAAACGTGTGGGCGTCCATCCAGGTATTTTTATTTGACCATTCCAATATCCCAAGCCAATCAACACAGAACCCCACATATGAACATTATCACTGTTAAAGCAGGCCGGATACACAAACATAGGAACCCAGGACACGCACGTAGCACCCCATGCCAGGTGCGGGAGACACACAGTAGAACCCTAGCGATGCCTCATCCATCTCCTGACTGACTGACACACAGACGCCACAAAAGGCAAAACAATCATGCAGGGTAAAAAATCTCATGCCAAATAACATTCCATCATCCACCCCCAGCTCTCCTGCCAGGGCACTCAACACAACCAATGTCTCCGAACGTAAATTATGTACAACATTCTTCAGTGGCGTCCACATTTGGTGATGGATTATGCTTGGCGTCTCCAAAATGTGTCCCAAGTTTATTCAACGTCTCTGAAGTCATGTATTTGTAGTCCAGTGGTTCCTGAATGAGGGCAACGTCTCTGAAGTCATGCGTTTGTAGTCCAGTGGTTTCCTGAATGAAGGGGCCTTCACAGATGCAAACGGCTGCAGCTTTAGTCAGGAAGGACGTCATTTGTTCAGAAGACCACCAAAGTGTAAGGGGGGGGTCTTTTGTAGGAGCAGGATCCAACTGGGGATGGCCCCAAATAGGACCTTCTGGAAAATGAAAC
>OLKM01001331.1:27500-127500 GCA_900291075.1 Melanogrammus aeglefinus | reverse complement strand
TTCACTGAGTGCATCTTAAACCCCTCACCGTGAGCCCTCACGACATGTGGAGCATTCTTTAATTTGGATTATTTATTTCTTCGATTTCATTCCTCTTGAGCCGTCCTGTGGTCCGTCCATCTCCGGCGCGCGGAGTCATTAAAGCTCTGGCGTGCGGCGCCGTCCATGTGTTCCCGCCGTGTTCTGCAGCGGTCCGTGACTCGCAGCACGCATCGATCTCAAGTCCACTGTCCTCACAGCAGCCAGCCGTGCTCGCAACGCTATCTAGCGAGCGCTGGTCGTAAATTAAGCACCACGCGGCGACTCAGCGTCTCATCAACGTGTCGTTCACTCGTCTGGACAACAAGGACGGATTATTCACTTAAAAAAAGGAGAGACAAAGAGAGAAGGAAAGAGAGAGTGTTATTTATTGGGAGGCTGAGGTTTGAAGCATTAACTGAACTGTGAACGAGCCTCAACCTTTTAATTGTGGAATGGAACTATAGAACTTTTTGTTCTATAAAATGTAGGGGAAAGTTTATTGTGTGTTGGCTTGCCTATGCGTGTGCGTTAGAGTGCAGGTGTGTGTGTGTGTGTGTGTGTGTGTGTGTGTGTGTGTGTGTGTGTGTGGTGTGTGTGTGTGTGTGTGTGTGTGTGTGTGTGTGTGTGTGTGTGTGTGTGTGTGTGTGTGTGTTTTGTGCCGACCTCAAATCTACCTTGATATACGATACATAACATTCATTGACAGGTTGAAAATGAACTCACCCTATGTCTCCTCTACTAACCCTATAGCCTCCCTATGTCTCCTCTACTAACCCTAGCCACCCTATGTCTCCTTTACTAACCCTATAGCCACCCTATGTCTCCTTTACTAACCCTAGCCACCCTATGTCTCCTTTACTAACCCTATAGCCTCCCTATGTCTCCTCTACTAACCCTAGCCACCCTATGTCTCCTTTACTAACCCTATAGCCTCCCTATGTCTCCTTTACTAACCCTATAGCCTCCCTATGTCTCCTTTACTAACCCTATAGCCTCCCTATGTCTCCTTTACTAACCCTAGCCACCCTATGTCTCCTTTACTAACCCTATAGCCACCCTATGTCTCCTTTACTAACCCTAGCCACCCTATGTCTCCTAGACCCTGAGTGGGCCAACCTGGACGGCTTCGCCGTGGTGGGGGGGACCCCGATCAACGTGTCCTCAGCAGCAGGTAGGGCCCCGGGGCACTGCCTCTTGTACTTTAACAACAAACACACACACACACACTACACACAACCTCAAACTGAGCCAAAGAGCCATCCAATGGATCCCCGGCTCCTCCTAGCTGTGTCGAGGTGTCTCTGAGAGATGCACCCTGACCCTCACTGCTCTCGATGTGCTGGCTGTGGCCTTGCAAAGTGGACGCCGCCGGCAATGTGTGAATGTGAGCATGAATGGGTGAATGTAAGGCAGTGTTGTTGAAAAGAGTGTTGTATAAATGCAGTCTATTTAACATTGTGGTTTTCGTGATTATGGTCATGATGTACGGAGGGCAATGTGTGGTGTTGGTCCTGGTGTCAGGGTCAGTCCGGACATGTTTTTGGCCCCATTTTTTTGTCTCTTTCTTTTTTTGATCTACTTGTCTTGTGTGCACGCTGTGACCAAGACCGACATGCATGTTATTTCCACGTTATTTCCCCCCCCCCCCCCCCCTCATCCGGCCCTCATCCGGGCGGAGGGGCCCTGAAGTCAATCTGGACTTCAGGGAATCAAAGTCAAAGTTCCTTCCCCCCCATTCCTTCTCCACCATGGTCAAGATAACCCCCACTACGAGTCTCGTTGTGGAAGTACCGGGATTCTGCAAACAGCAACAATCCCTTTCCCCTCCATGTCGCGGTTCAGTCTGACGTAGAAGTGGAGAAACCAGAGACGTCGGACAACCCCGACGCAGTCTTCTCAGATTCATAAAATCATCCGGAGGCGCACACAGCCTTTGGCTGGGAAAATATATATCATATGATATAGATATCTATATATTATATTGTATTATTTAGATATAGAACTCCAGGACTCCCGCCGGAGCACCTGGAGTGTTCTAGAATATTTACAGAACACCTGAACACACAGCTGTGTGCGCCATCGAATAATATTATGAATCCGAGTCATTGCGATACATCCATCATAAACACTAGCGCATGGCAGCGTGGCTCAGGGCCAGAACCCCACCCTCCACCCTGACCCGCCTCTCTCCTCCTCATTAGCCTTTAAAGACACTGACGCAGAAGCTGCATGTTTTTGGAAAGCTGATCGTGGGACTCTTCAAATACTGTATCAGGGGCTCACTAACACCTACATAAAAGCATCAATAAAGTAGCAGGCCATGGGATATTTAAACAATGCTGTCACAACCTCAGTCATTTGGTTTATAGATAATGAAAGGGTAATGAAGGAAATATTGCTATCTTAAAGATACATTTAGTTAAGTTATTTGTTATACTATATTTTGTTCACAATTTCTATGGAGATGTGAAGATATATCAGTTGGAAATTACTAGTACTTTTCCAAACCATACAAATAAAATGAAGGGATTCAACAATTTGGCCTCTGACGTTTTCTAAGCAGTACAGCTCCTGGTAATACGGGTTATTTCAAGAGATAGGAAGTACAGTAAGCTAAATGCTTGGATTTTGTTTTAAATTAAAATAAAGGCCCCCAAAGAGGCTTGGAAACATGTAGAATTTCCTGGAACTGAGACAACGTTTCCTATGCACTCCTTTGCCTCTTGTTGAGCACTACCTCAATGTATTTGGCAGAGCGCGCCTTTATTTTGAAGAGAAAAATGAGCAGTAATTCACAAAACAACAGCTGTTCTACATCATCTCTTGGGCTGTGCACGTTTGTGTGTTGTGGCTTTTCCATTCTGTATATTGTAAACGGTATAATCACATTTTACAGACGTCTAACTTGTTAGACAGCAATCGGATCTCCCAATAAAATGTAATTGTGAACTTTCTTACTCACGTACGTCAAATGTTTAATGCGTGCAGCATTTATAGTCTAGGATATAGTGATAAACTCAGTGCCCCGCTTTACAAAGTTTGCTTCAGGATAATTGAACAGAGCTCTGCCATCTACTGCTAGCTTCTTGCTGGATTGAAACTGGGAGCGGTCAAAAGAGCCCAGCTCAGGGGAACTCCGGTAGACAGAAGCAGTGTTTGGGGTTACCGCAGGCCGTGATGTCGGGGGGCTGCTCTGCTGCCTGGCTGCCGGCCGACAGCAGAGCACACGGGCCTTCAGCGGGTCCCTCTCTGCTCAGTCTCCTCTGACCTGGCAGTGGGCGCAGCGCGGGGCCCCGAGCTGTCAGGGCAAGAGACGGAGAGGAGGGCGAGAGCGAAGGTATTTAGGAGCGGCTCTGTCCTATTGAAACCACATGGGGATTATATATATATATATATTATATATTATATATATATATATATATATATATATATATATATATATATATATATATATATATATATTTCTTTCACTCTCTTTCTCCCCCTGTGCTCCACTCAATAGCAATACCTTTAAATCAGTGCTTTTTTATAACTGACTCATTTGGAAGAGAATAATCTTTGTTACAAAGAAAAATATGATGCATTCTTCACTATTCATTTCCACACTATAAACTTAGAAACCACAATAAAAAAGATTTAAGAGTACGACCGTGAACAGTTTTGGGTGGGTCGCAGGAAGGCCAGGTGTGGCACACACACATACACACACATGAAGACGCACACACACACACACACACACACACACACACACACACACACACACACACACACACACACACACACACACACACACACACACACACACACACACACACACACACACACACACACAAACACACAAAATAATTGGTGCTTATATGTGAGAACAGGTGCAGGGGCCAATAGGAAAAGGTTGAGAAAATAGGGGAGAGTGGAGAAGCTGGAGGGCCACCAGACGGTGGTTGGGGCCTGGGGATGATCCAGCACCGCCTGTAGAGAAGGTAGTGGCGGAGGACGAGGAGGTGGAGGAGGAGGTGGAGGAGAAGGAGGAGTAGGTGGAGGTTGAGGAGGAGGAGGAGGAGGAGGAGGAGGAGGAGGAGGAGGAGGAGGAGGAGGAGGGGTGGAGGTGAGGAGGAGGAGGGAGGAGAGAGGGGAGGAGGGGGGGTGGAAGGTGGAGGAGGAGGTGGAGGAGGAGGAGTAAGGGAGGAGGAGGAGTAGGGGGAGGAGGGGGAGGAGGAGGAGGAGTAGGGGGAGGAGGGGAGGAGGGGGTGGAGGCGGTAGAGAAGGAGGTGGAGGTGGTGGAGGGGGAGGAGGAGGTGGAGGAGTAAGAGTAGGGGGAGGAGGTGGAAGAGGAGGTGGAGCAGGAGGAGGTGGAGGAGGAGGAGGAGTAAGAGTAGGGGGAGGAGGTGGAGAAGGTGGAGGAGGAAGAGGAGGAGAAGGTGGAGGAGGAGGAGGAGGAGGAAGAGGAGGAAGAGGAAGTAATGATCCGTCTGGCAGCTGGCCGGGGACCCAGTGGGTAGAGTGATCCACTCAGCTGTACTCACAAAACACCAGAGAACTAGATACACAGATGCTAGACACAGACGTGGACAAAGAACGTGAGGTAGACGGAGAGATCAAGAAGGGGAGGCGAGGTGGGGGAGGAGGATGAAAGAGGAAGAGGAGGAGGATGAATTGGAGAAGGTGGAGGAGGAGGAGATGGTGGAGGAGAGGGAGACGGAGGAAGAGGAGGTGGAGGAAGAGGAGGAGGAGAAGGAGGAAGAGCAGTAAGAGGAAGAGGATGTGGAGAAGCAGGAGGAGGCAGAGAAGGAGGTGGAAGAGGAAGAGGAGGAGGAGGAGAAGAGAAAGGTCAAGCGAGTGATTCACAAAAGAAGAAAAGTAACAGAAGCAAGAGGAAACCCAGCGTCCTCCAGACACCATCCATTCTCTGGGATATTTCTCCCTTCTGTCCAGACCCCTCATCAAAGGCCTTCTCTGCTCTATCCTCCCTGTCGCTGCCAATACCTCAATTCACCTCAGCTCCATGTGTTCCCGTCCATCTCCCGGCGCGCGCGAATCCACTGGTAGCCGATCCATCACGGTGGCGGTTAGCCCCACCGCTGTGCTTGTTGGCCGGTGTGGGAGACGGCCTTTCACTGTAACCCGAGCGCTGCTCAGACTTTCCACTCAAACTCCCGGGACCAGGGGTGAATTCCTGAACAGGTTCTGCAGACGCCATGCCCCCTCTACGCTGGTTGGCCCATTGGACACGTCCGACACGCAACGACCTACAAGGGGGGGGGACACCCTGCTCATAACGGTTCTCCTGTACCCCCTCAAGACCTACTTTAAGACCGAATCCAAAAGCAGGCTTGTTGGCAAACAAGGTCAATGATCCACTGCATCTGACAGCGATTAGGGGCCGGGGGCTGGGGGGGATGAATGAAGGAGGGTTTGGCACTTTGGAACTGGGAATTAAAAGACCCAGCAAGTGGGAGGCCGGGGACAGCAATTTGACGATCAACAACAATCCCACCAAAGAGTGTGTGTGTGTGTGTGTGTGTGTGTGTGTGTGTGTGTGTGTGTGTGTGTGTGTGTGTGTGTGTGTGTGTGTGTGTGTGTGTGTGTGTGTGTGTGTGTGTGTGGGTCGGTGGGTCGTGTGGGTGGGTGGGTGGGTGGGTGGGTGGGTTGTGTGCGTGTGCGTGTGTGTGTGTGTGTGTGTGTGTGTGTGTGTGTGTGTGTGTGTGTGTGTGCGTCCCCGACGAATGTGACTTTCATTTCAAACCGTTGTGCAATTATGCTTCTTTCAATGAAAGGAGCAATGACTTACAGTCTTAGTTTTCCTAGTTTTCCCTCGCTGGCGATGGCCGCCGACAGACGCACAGATGTCGTGTCGTCTTCACAAACGCTCACATGGCTGTGAACATCTGCTGCTCTCTGATGGGTCTCCTCTCTCTCTCTGATTGGTTACCGCTCTCTGTCTATCGTCTCCATAAGGCCGCGCCGCCGGGCCCCTGCACCCCGCGGCTCCAGCCCGGGTGGAGGCCCCTGTGGAGGTGCCCGTCCCAGTGGAGCCGGCCTCACCTGTCTCCAGGGCGAACAGGAGGCCCCCCCAGTCGTCCTCGGGCCCCCGTCAACCCTACAGCAGGGCCCTGGGACGGCTCCCTCTGGTGGACAGGAGACAACAACACAGCACTAAGCCTCAGTCGGACCAACGGAACCGCAACGGCCACAAGCTAGGTAAGAGCCCGACACCCCAGTCCCCGGACGGAGCCTGGGCCAATGAATCAACAGTCTCATTGTTGAGAGAGAAATACAATGCTACTTTAGTCAGAGGCTCATTCAAGTAAGTAGAGTAAGAAAATACTCAGCCATGGCTGTGTCCTATTTCTAAACAGATGTGCTGAGCGTAAATAACTCGAATTCGAATGTGCCGTTCATTGTGTGGTACAAGTCTGTGTTAAAGGTCCATGTTAAAAACCAAATACTGGGTGACGAATCAATTTAAACCATCTCTCCAGGGCTAACTTCATCATCTGTTGCCAATATAGTTTGTCAACAGGACTTTTGTCCCCATCCTGCTGAAGAGCAATAGCATGGGTATGCTCTCGCCGCAATGTAACGACAGCAATATAGCACATCTGTCGACGTGCATCGCGTCACTGCGGAGTTGGTGACCATGTGTGGACAAGATAAGACAGAGAACCGCCATAGTACTATAAAGACATTCTCCAAGATGCTACTGCAATTGTTCAAATTCACAGAAGTCTCACATTAAACCCTCTAAGAGGCTCTGAGTCCACAAAACCAAACCACAACTGTGATGGTAACGTTTGAGTCACCTTAGGAAGGAACGTTGAAGCCCATGAAACCATGGTTTCATTGGGTACCTGTCGCCCAGGCTCATATGTACAGGCTGTGTTCGTTGTTGTTTGCAGCTTGTCGTTCCGCAGCGCTCCCAGACCAGTAAACCCCGGCCCCGTGCCCGGTGTCCCTTTCTGTTCGTAGCCTCTGAGTCCGTTCATGTGGTGTCACTGCAGGCCCAGAGGACGCCGGGTCGCCGGAGCAACCCCGTCAGCCGGCCCGTCCTCGCCAAAGCCAGCGTGCCAGGTACCTAGAATGAGTCAGTTAACTAGCCAGCGTGCTTGGTACCTAGAATAAGTCAGTTAACTAGCCAGCGTGCCAGGTACCTAGAATGAGTCAGTTAACTAGCCAGCGTGCCAGGTACCTAGAATAAGTCAGTTAACTAGCGTGCCAGGTACCTAGAATAAGTCAGTTAACTAGCCAGCGTGCCAGGTACCTAGGATAAGTCAGTTAACTAGCCAGCGTGCCAGGTACCTAGAATAAGTCAGTTAACTAGCGTGCCAGGTACCTAGAATAAGTCAGTTAACTAGCCAGCGTGCCAGGTACCTAGAATAAGTCAGTTAACTAGCGTGCCAGGTACCTAGAATAAGTCAGTTAACTAGCCAGCGTGCCAGGTACCTAGGATAAGTCAGTTAACTAGCCAGCGTGCCAGGTACCTAGAATAAGTCAGTTAACTAGCCAGCGTGCCAGGTACCTAGAATAAGTCAGTTAACTAGCCAGCGTGCCAGGTACCTAGAATAAGTCAGTTAACCCCCCCACATTTGGTGTCTCCTGCTATAGTGTTAAAAACTTCATTTACATTTTTGTCACCTACACTTACATTTACATCGCTTTTATCCAAAGCGACTTACAATTAGTATATTTGTCAGAAGAAGGAGAAACAATATATCGCTGTGGTTAAAGTAAGGTGATATTGATGTTGATATTGATACATGGCACGTAGTGTACGTTATTATGTATGTGGCACTCATTACTCTATCCTTATGTTTGTCAATGTATGGACATTTATTTTTGTGTTTGATAATTTATGTGTGTGATTCTGTGTGTGTGTGTGTGTGTGTGTGTGTGTGTGTGTGTGGGTGTGTGTGTGATTGTATTTGCGTGTGTTTGTTCTGTGTGTGTTTGTGTGTGTGTTTGTATGTGTGTGTGTTTGTTCTGTGTTTGTGTGTGTGTGTGTGTGTCTGTTGTTGTGTGTGTTTATGTTCTGTGTGTATTTGTGTGTGTCTGTGTGTGTGTGTGTGTGTGTGTGTGTGTGTGTGTGTGTGTGTGTGTGTGTGTGTGTGTGTGTGTGTGTGTGTGTGTGTGTGTGTGTGTGTGTGTGTGTGTGTGTGTGTGTGTGTGTGTGGTCTAGAGCCAGAGGAAGAGGCCAAGGACATCACAGTGAGGGTGATGTCCCCTCAGTCTGTGCTGATCTCCTGGGTGGACCCTCTGGTCGAGCTGCAGAAGATTAGTGCCACCGAACTCAGGTATTATTTACGGAGTGCGTAAGTGTCTGTGTGTGCATGTGTGTGTGTGTGTGTGTGTGTGTGTGTGTGTGTGTGTGTGTGTGTGTGTGTGTGTGTGTGTGTGTGTGTGTGTGTGTGTGTGTGTGTGTGTGTGTGTGTGTGTGTGTGTGTGTCTTTGTATCCGTTGGTATTTTGCCTGTCCAATTCGTCTCACTTTCCTCTAATCAAACACTGAAGCCCTTTCTGTTTCCACCTCACCTGAGCACGTTTGCCATGATGGACAGTAGCTGCATTGGCCTTGTCATGGTGTTACTTCAGAACATGATACCTGCTGGCTTCCTGGGATTATCACTCTTATCAACGGCCCATTGTTGACTCTGCGATGATGTGTTATCAAAATCCATTGCGGCATACAGTTTCTCCCTCTTGTTCCTCAAAAACAATGGGATGCTTATCACTTCCTTTCCTCCTGAACTTTAAATCATATGTTCTTTGTAATGGGTCATGTAATGGTGTTTTCAGTCAGTGTTTCAAACATACATATATATATTCAAAATAATATTTTGATGACTTTCTCCTGTGTGTGCCTGTGTGTGTGTGTGTGTGCGTGTGCGTGCGTGCGTGTACGTGCGTGCGTTTGTGTGTGTGCGTGCGTGCGTGTGTGTGTGTGTTGTGTGTGCGTGTGTGTGTGTGTGTGTCGTGTGTGTGTGTGTGTGCGTGCGTTTGTGTGTGTGTGTGTGTGTGCGTGCGTGTGTGTGTGTGTGTGTGTGTGTGTGTGTACCTCACCGTGTAGGTACTACACGGTGAGGTACAGAGAGAAGGGGGAGTCGGCTCGCTGGGAGTTCAAGGAGAGCACCCAGAGGAGGCTGCTGATAGACGGGCTCTCCGCCGACGGCATGTACGAGTTCTCCGTGCGGATCACCCAGGGGGAGAGCCACGGCAAATGGAGCGTCTCCGTGTTCCAGCGGACCCCCGAGTCAGGTGGGTTCACGGGGTCCTGATCAGGGTCAGTGCAGGGGATCACCAACTTACAGGTTAGATCGTATGCAGAGCCGGAAGAGAGGAAAAGTTATACGTTTAAAGAGTAAAAGCCCTCTCTGCGTCACGCTTTGAGTGAGACGTGTGGGAGTGAAAACAAACCAGTGCAGGGACTTTTTTCCCCTTTCTGAACTTGGAACTTTGCCTGTTGCCGTCTAATTGTAGCTAAAGGCTAACAATACAAATATCTGGTTAATATATGGTGTCACAGCCGAGAAGGGTGCAACATAAATGAGCGGACCAGAGAAGATAAACAATGGTTTGTTTCGTATTACCAGCGTGCAAATGATTAACAAAAACCACAAATGCGCAAAACGTCTGCCCCAAATCAAAACAGACGGACTACGAACACAACCAAACAGAATGAGCTATGGTAGCTAGCGTCAGATGGGTGTGGCCCTGTTGCCCCCCCCCCCCCCCCCCACCCTCGGTGGGCAGAGTGGAGGATCTTTTAACGGCTGCAGGGTGCCCGTGCAGCACCGGCGCCTGATCGGCCTAATCAGTCACGCCCACACCCCTGATTGAAGCAAACACATAGCAGGCATTAGGACAAACGAAGGCCAGAGAGCCGTCACATATGGCTCTTCAAATGGATAATCTGAACTATCTGAATTCTTAAAGTTGATATTGCATAGCGGTCGAGTTGGAGTGGTTCATTATTTTCATCCAATAATCCCTACATCACACTGAGATGAGACAATCATGACTCAACGGTTTCAACGGTTTCAGATAGAACTCCTTGCTAGTTCTCCAGCAAAAGTTTGTTATCAGCTCTGCTATCAAACCCCTCCGAGTTAGCCGCTGGTGCTCCACAGGTTGCTATTCCACATTACATCATGCGGTTTTTTCTCAATCTACCCCCCCCCCCCCCCTCCCTCCTTGCTTCAAGCCATTCAGTTCAATGCCTGTTGCTCCCACGTGAGACATCTGATCCGAGCCGAGCCAGCGGCTGTTATGGTTCTAGCCGTTATACAACGTCACATAAGCTCCTGAATCAGGTTCACTGGGAAGTCAGCGTTTTGCGGTCTGGCACCCAGCTCCTTTCTCCCATCTGCAGTTTCATTGACTGATCTCAGAGGGGACGTTAATGGAAACGTATGGCAATCTTTCCGCAGTCAAAGGGCTGTTAAAAGAGGAGCTGGTCCCGCCGCGTCGTCGGCTGCTTCCGTTCTTCGGATGCTGAACTGAATGATTATGCTTTCTTTTGGGCAGCACCGTCTGGGCCACCCGAAAACTTTGAGGTGAAGCCGCTGAGGGGGAAGGGGACGGCGGTCACGGCAACCTGGGACCCCCCTGAGGAGCCCAACGGGAGGATCAGAGGTCAGACTTGGAGGGAGCTCCCAGTAACCAACATCATTCACTGAGTCCCAACATCTCCAGAGCAAATATGAGCCACACAAAATATCACCGAAAGTTTTCAATATCTGAAAATCTGTGAATGCATGTGTGTGTGTGTGTGTGTGTGTGTGTGTGTGTGTGTGTGTGTGCGTGCGTGTGTGTGTGCGTGCGTGCGTGCGTGCGTGCGTGCGTGCGTGCGTGCGTGCGTGCGTGCGTGCGTGCGTGCGTGCGTGCGTGCGTGTGTGTGTGTGTCAAATCAAGCAATTGTTTTCAATATCATCTGATAGCTTAAAAAAACAAAAAAAGTATTTAAAGACGGACAGAGATTGTAATAATATCAATTCTGTGTTGGTAACACTCCACTCTTTGGTCCTGTAGAGTACATCCTGTCGTACGCTCCGGCCATGAAGCCCTTCGGGATGAAGAGCGTGACGTACGGCAGCAGCACCTCCTCGGCCACCGTGGACGGCCTGACCCCCGGGGACCGCTACATCTTCAAGATCAAGGCCACCAACAGGAGGGGGCAGGGTCCCCTGAGCAAGGCCTTCAGCGTCGTCATGCCCGGAAGTAAGTAAGTCTAATTGTGTATGTGAGTGTGTGCGTACGTGGCGGTTCAGGTGCTTTCTCTAAGATGACGTTTCCCATCTCTTCCCAGCTCTGTCATCATCCAAAAGCCAGGACAGCCGCAGAGCCAGCCCCGCCTCCTCTCAGACCGACAGGAGCCATGCTGAGAGCGACGTCCAATCAGCAGAAGTGACGGAGACCCCTCAAACGACCCAGGCCCCGTCCACCCACCGGCGGGTCCGCCCCCTCTCCCAGTCCCGCTCCTACCACAGCATCTTCTCCTCCGTCAGGGGGTCCGCCCGCAATGGAGCCTCCAGCAGAGGGAGGGCCAGAGAGAAGCCTGAGGAGAAAGTGGAGGAGGAGGAGGCGAAGACGTTCCCCACCAAACCACCCCCAGAAGAAGAGCCAGTGACCGTGGAGGCTGTGGAAGAGGAAGAGACCGACAACGACGTTGTTTACTCAGAGCCCCAAGTGACTAGCACACTGGTGGTCACGCCCACTCCAATGACCTCCACCCTTAGGGCTCTGACTTTGGCTTCGACCACTGCCGCCACGACCCCCCGGAGAGCACCACCAAGAAGACCGATCAAGATCAGGGTTCATCAGAAACCGGGATCTCCCTCTTTATCGTCCTCCTCTTCATCTACAGCCTTGTCTTCTTCGTCATCGGGGGCTTCCTCCACCCTACTGATTCCAAAACATTCCCAGGAGTTATCAGTCATCCAAAAGGACGGTTACACAGATTCTCTAAAGCCCGAGAGCAAAGTCACATACGCTCAGCCAAGTTTAAGCCAGAGGAAACCCTCCACCCCTGTTTCACCGCAAACCACGGCACAGCCCAAAACAGTAGCACCGCCTTCGGGTAGAGATCCTGCCGTGGCCAGGCGTATCAGTGGGTCTGTGCTGAACTCGCGATATGGTTTCGGCCAAAGGAATTCAGGAATTGCGGCAAGGGGGAATTTTACCCGATATCCAAATGGATATAAATACAGGCCTGCTTCCACTGCCAATGCTCAGTCGAAATTGCCAGGCAGGACTCAAAGTCAAGCATCATCAAACACAGATAGTTCAAAGTCACAATCACCTTTGCCAACTGGATCTCAGACCCGCGAGACATCTGGCACCTTAAACTCAGCTGTCTCCCGGTCCAACTCCAGGACGGGTTCCCAGAGCAAGTCGACATCAAACACCGAGGGCTTGGACGTGTCGCGCTCCAGATCACACAGCCCCTCCATCTCCGGCGCACACAATCCATCCCTCACTCCTCTCAGCGGGTCTCGGACGCCCGCCGCCACAGAAACCCAAGACTCAGGCTCCACTCGGCCCGCTGCCCGCAGAGTGACCCATAACACCACAACGTCCCACAACACACACCCCTCACACACCCCCGAAAAGCAGGACACGACGTACGGGGAGGAGTCCGACAACACCGAGCACGAGAACACAGGGAGTAGGACGGGACAAGCTGAAGGGCAGACCTCCGGCGTTCGGTTAACGGCATTGAATGCAAACGTGCCATCCGCCGAGAACGACAGGACGGAGAGCGAGGAAGGGCTGGATGGAAGGGAGGAGAAAAACATTGTGTCTCCTGCCAGAGTGCAGCCCTCACACGCCGAGCGGTCGCCGTCTCTGGCGAGCCGCTTCCCGGGAAGGTTTGGCACCGGGGCCAGAGTGTCGTCCAACAGGCAGCAGGGCAGGGCGCCGTGGGGCAGGACCTCATCCTCGGTCGGGGCGGGGCGGCCCGTCCTGCAGGGCCTGGCCAGGAGGGCCTCAGGGGCCAGTGGAGCTGCAGGGGTGTCCAGGATACAGGAGACGAGTGAGAATGTGGAGGCCGCCTCAGAGCATAACCTGCTGAAGAAAGGCCTGAGAGACAGTTTGCACAAACCCTCTACGACAGTTAGAAAGAATGAGTTTAGCGAGTCTAGACAACCATCTACCTCGACTGCTGCACCTTCCTCTTCAAACTCGGATTCCCATCATTCCTCAGGTGGTCACAGAGCATCCAGCGAGGCCGTCCATGGAGGAGCCTCTCGTAACCATAATAATAATAATAATAACAATGACAACGATCATGAGAAGGACTATCTCTACGAGGGGAGTAAGGTGATCGTTGACCGAAATGAAAAAGTACCGGACCCCACAGCAGCCCCCAAATCCACCACGTCACATCCTGTGAAACTCCACCAAACCCCGGTCAACAGAGGCGGGGTGGAGGGGGACAGACGAGAGCCCTCCAGTGGAGGCAGGACCAGCTCTTCCTACCAGCGACCTGCCGTCTCCGCTAACGGCAGGTCCCGCTCTCCCTCGTCGGCCATCCGGGTGCCTGGCGGCAACAAGCTGTCCTTCAGAGTTCAACCGGCTCAAAGCACTCGAGCAAGATCGCCAACCACGTCGGGTTCTTCCTCCTTGTCAGAATCCAGCTCTCATTCGTCCTCGTCCAAGATGCCCCGGCCGGTGTTGACCTCTGTCCACGGGGAGGGCCGTGGCTCCAGCGTCACGAGGACAGGGGGGTTACCTGGAGGGAGTCTGCCATCATCAGCAGCAGCGTCCTATACACCACAATCGTCATCTTCGTCAGCGTCGTCCAGAGACAGTTTAAGGACGAGAGGACGTTACCCTAACTTCAGAGGGAAGGCCCCTAATGGTGAAGCACTGAGACCCAACTATGGAAATGGTAACATACCGTTTGTGAGCGTGTGATAGCCCTAGCGCTATGAAATACAGTTACTAATGGTTGCCTGTTAGCTAATTGCTAATAAATAACAACTATTCACTAATGCTAATTCATGTTTAATTATTGTACCCTTAACATAGGGCAAATTATATTGAAAAAAATATATTGCTTATATTCAATCAAGTTGAAATACCCTTCAGAGGTGAAGTATTGTTTGCTCTAACAATGTACTATTGTTTAGACAAAAATGGCCGTCCAAATCTTAGCACGTCCCAGGATAAAGACTCCTCCACATCGGCGCTAGACAGCAGGGCTCGCCGCAGGTTAATTACCGGCCCTGATGGAAAGAAATGGGTAAGTGAAGCTCATTCAAAATATTATTCACCCGGTTCTCGAGCCAATGAAACTGGCGCAGAGTAGTCGCGGCATTCCTAACCAAAGGAAAAGTGCTCATCTAAAGCAAACACACTCTGGTAGAAATGTTACCCTTAAAAGCAGATGGAAGTCAAGTCAATCATCGAAGCAAAGATAAAAACGGCATTTTGAAAATGTCTGATTTACAGAAAAAAAAAAGTGTACGCCTCAAATCATGGTGTGTTTTTTACTTTGATGATTAACATTGGCAGTGGCACAAACCAGCTCTTTTAGAGGCCATACATTGATCACATTACCCTTTAGGATTACTTTGCAGTGCTGCAGATTACGGTCGCAGCATTCTCGCTCAATTCCGGCATACTTTCTACAACCCTTATCTGCATTAGTCCCTCACATCCAGATTTTTAGCAGACTAGGAACAACACTCACACGAGGAGATGTATTCTACAGCATTCTAGAGACGTGGTTAATGTTGCAAATAAATTGTCCATTGTTTTTTCAGATGTGTTAAAGGAGTGATATCATGCTTATCGACTTTTCCCTTTGCTTTAGACTGTTATATGACGTATGTATACATGTTTTACGTATATGAGTGTGGATTTACCGACACGGGCACAAAGGGTTCGACGAGCGCAATAGAGTGGGAGTGCTGACCAATCACAGCAGACTGGGCTACTCAGGAGGCGGGCCTTAAAGCGACATGATACAAAACAGACCGTTTTGGAAATGATGCTGAGATTTGCAGAAATGCACAGTGGGAGAATAATAAGGGGAAGGCTATTTCTAACATAGAGGCATGTAACCCTGTTCTAGTAGTACCACCAAATACAATTATTAACTCTATTTATATGGGATTTTTAACCTGTGCATTCTTCCTCAGGTTGTGGACCTAGACAAAGGTCTCCTGATGAACGAGGAGGGGAAGGCCCTGCAGGACTCTCAGGGCCGGCCCAGGAGAGTGGTCCTTGGGGACGATGGACGCACCATCTTTGGTGAGCACACCTCCCACTGCTTTTCATTCGATTAGGACGCACACTTGAACCCCAGAAACCTTCACCAAGGCCTTTTCCTCCTCTTCATGCCCGTCTGCCCCATGGGCCCTCCCAGACCTGGAAGGCAGTCCCCTGGTGAACCAGGAGGGCCTCGCTCTGTTCGGCCAGGGGCGGGATGGCCAGCCTGTGGTCAACCCCAAGGATAAGGTTCTGACGGTGGGCGGGAAGCCTATGGTCGGCCTGGACCGACCCCACCATCGGACCACCACCACCAGAGCCCCCACCACCACCACCACCCCGCGCCACTACCACCACCCCCGCCACCCACCACCACCACCACCACCACCACCACCACGGTTCCGACCACCCCAGAGTGGTTCTTAGAGGACAGCACCACCATGCAGCCCTACCCCACCTGCCCGCCTGGTACCTTTTCTAAGACCGACGAGTACGGTTACCCGGCCCTCGACCCAGAGGGGATCCTGGACTGCTATCCGGAGGGTGAGCCATACGCCGATCAGGACGCAGGACGCTGGCACAGAGAAAGCATGGTCGATTGGTCCCACCAAATGTGCATTCAGTCCAGTATACCTGCGATGAGCTTCTCTTTACTCCCTCCTGATGTTAGCTAGTGGCAGCAGAGATGGTATTTCAGGAGAAAGAGAAGAAGTCTATTGTTGTGTTGTTTGTCAAATCCAACTCCTCTCAGCAGATGTATGTGTTGTCTGTTTGTTTGATCACTTTGTGTGATCTGTTCTGTGTTTGGGAGTTTGTGTGTGAGTGTGTTTATATGTGTTTTTATGTGTGTGCGTCTGTATGTGGTTGTGTGTGTGTGTGTGTGTGTGTGTGTGTGTGTGTGTGTGTGTGTGTGTGTGTGTGTGTGTGTGTGTGTGTGTGTGTGTGTGTGTGTGTGTGTGTTTGTGTGTGTGTCTGTGTGTGTGTGTGTGTGTGTGTGTGTGTGTGTGTGTGTGTGTGTGTGTGTGTGTTGTGTGTGTGTGTGTGTGTGTGTGTGGTTGTGTGTGTGTGTGTGTGTGTGTGTGTGTGTGTGTGTGTGTGTGTGTGTGTGTGTGTGTGTGTGTGTGTGTGTGTGTGTGTGTGTGTGTGTGTGTGTGTGTGTGTGTGTGTGTGTGTGTGTGTGTGTGTGTGTGTGTGTGTGTGTGTGTGTGTGTGTGTGTGTGTGTGGTTTTGTGTGTGTGTGTGTGGGTGTATGTGTGTGTATCTGTGTCTGTGTGTCTGTGTGTTTGTGTGTTTGTGTGTGAGAGAGAGAGAGACCCCTAGGGCATGTAGAGTCAGCAGCATGGCTGCGGTCGGTGAATGGTACTTATTTTTTAAACACTCCTGGACTGACACACACTGCTGTTTGTGTTAGTTAGATATGGAAACATGCTTCCCTGGCCACGCGCTGCACAAACGGCTAGACAAACACACACACACACACACACACACACACACACACACACACACACACACACACACACACACACACACACACACACACACACACACACACACACACACACACACACACACACACACACACACACACACAAACACACCTGGGTTGTAAATATGAAAAAGTCAAATGAATTCAACCTTAAAGTCCTTTACCAATAATGATGTAATTTGGTATTTCAGTGCTAGTCTACACACAAACCCACACACACACAAACACACACACACTCACACACACACACACACACACACACACACACACACACACACACACACACACACCACACACACACACACACACACACACACACACACACACACACACACCACACACACACACACACACACACACACACACACACATCAACGCCGTGATTTGGTGTTCTTCAAAGGCAAATTGAACTATCCTAATATATCTCCCCCCTTCATTCTGCAAACATGTTTTTCATCCAACAAGCGGCACGGACAACCTTAACCAACACCTGTCACTGGAGAGACATCTCCTTGTCAATTATAAATAGGACAACCAGTAGACATTTTACTCTTAACATTTGGCTTAGATTTAACATTGTTATACACAATAGCTGTTATATAACAGACATAGTGTGTTGTTAGTGTGTGCATCCTGATCACTTATTTTCATGCGCTCTATTTGTCTTGCATTTGTTGAGTATCTTTGTGTGTGAGTGCACCATAGCACAACCAAACACACACCTGGATCTCTGAACCTGTAGCTTGTGCTTCTTCCGTGACAGAGGAGTCGTCCGGGATGGAGTCCGACAACAAGCTTACAGACGCTTTAACTCTTGAGCAAGGTATTGGCAGTATGGCTACGAACCAACCTAATCGCCGCAAATGTGTCTGCCAGACAATTTCTGTTGTTTTGAATCGCCTGTTGAATGTTTAGCCATGGTCACAGCCGCTCTCTCTCTCTCTCTCTCTCTCTCTCTCTCTCTCTCTCTCTCTCTCTCTCTCTCTCTCTCTCTCTCTCTCTCTCTCTCTCTCTCTCTCTTCTCTCTCTCGCTCTCTCTCTCTCTCTCTCTCTCTCTCTCTCTCTCTCTTCTGTCTCTCTCTCTCTCTCTCTCGCTCTCTCTCTCTCTCTCTCTCTCTCTCTCTCTCTCGCTCTCTCTCTCGCTCTCTCTCTCTTCTCTCTCTCTCTCTCTCTCTCTCTGCTCTCTCTCTCTCTCGCTCTCGCTCTCGCTCTCTCTCTCCTCTCTGTATCACTCTCTCTCTCTCACTCAGTCTCTCTCGGTCTCTCTCTCTCTCTGTGGGGCTTTGGTCCCTGACTGTTTTCAACGTCTCTCGGTCTCCCTGTAAACCTGGAGCCTTCCTGCTCCTGCAGCTGCATGACTAACCCTGGGAGAATGCCCTGGCCTGCGCGGCCCCCCGATGTCTCGCTCTGGGTCCTGGTGATGTTGTTTTGTTATGGATGGACACACATTGGCTGGATATGAAGAGTGACTGAATGGGAAGCTGCCTCAGCGTGGCTAAAGCTGTGTTAAAGTATCTCAACCTGTTGCATGTTAAGCAGTCTCTGATTTGCAGTTGTTTGTTTACAGTTTTAACTCAGAAAATACATATTCACATGGGACATTGCAATATTCTTCTGCTGTTGCACATAAGTAGGCGCATGTGTGTGTGTGTGCACGTGTGTGCATGCCTCTGTGAGTGCACGTGTGCGTCTGAGTGTGTGTGTGTGTGTGTGTGTGTGTGTGTGTGTGTGTGTGTGTGTGTGTGTGTGTGTGTGTGTGTGTGTGTGTGTGTGTGTGTGTGTGTGTGTGTGTGTGTGTGTGTGTGTGCACGTGCATGTGTGGATAATGATGTCATTGTCGCGGCCCCCACCTGCAGGTAGGTCTGACGTGTTGGAGGGGAAGGGACTCATTGAGTCTCACTCACCAAGTCCCTCTGCGGCTGTCAGACTGCAGCTCTGGCTCTACTGAACTAGGTTGCGCAATTGCTTGACTTCATCAACCCCCCCCCCCCATGCTCCTGCTCCTGCCCATTTCCCATTCCAAATGGAAAATGTGGAAAGCAAAACATTACACAAGAGTCGACCATCAAACTAAAAAAAAGGGGTCACTTCCAATGATATCACACAGTTGTTCCACGATGCATTAAGAAAATATGACAGGCGTTTAATATCCGCCACAGTGGCGGCAGTAACAGAGGGTTCTTGAGTGATGGCGTGCTGTTGTGTTATTGGGTCGTCCCGGGGGTCTGGGAACGCTCACAGAGACCTGTTGTTTCTAGATGAGTTCCTGATCCCGACTACACCGCGGCCTCGCCCCACCACCACAGACAGCACCACCACCACCACCACCACCACCGCCACCCACCCCTCCGCAAGAACACCCAGCCCAGGTCAACAGGAAGCCCTCCTCTGCGCTTGATCTCACGGGGAAGAAACGGTTCACAGGTACGCCCATGTCCAAGGTGGTCCACAAGGCATGCCTGAGTGTTGGCGTACCATAAAGGTGTGGGTTGCTTGATGTACTTTGACCTCAACAATAATAAGGTTGTCCTTCTGTGGAAAGAAAGGTTTCTCGAAAGTTTTCCCCAAAAACTAAAGAGGACGAAGAGGGGCGTGAGAAAAGATTGAGAAATGAGATATTGAGATCTGGAAATATTTTAAAATGACGTTCCAACTCCTTGACTTTGAAGTCAGATTGCCCATATATGGTTTTTAGCAAACTAAAAAGAAGCAATTATCCTGGGAGTGTGTTTCGTGTTCATGGTTATGGATGAGTGCAGTGTGCGTGCCTTTGTGTGTCAGCGAGTTTACACGTGTGTGTGTGTGTGTGTGTGTGTGTGTGTGTGTGTGTGTGTGTGTGTGTGTGTGTGTGTGTGTGTGTGTGTGTGTGTGTGTGTGTGTGTGTGTGTGTGTGTGTGTGTGTGTGTGTGTGTTGACAAGTCTCTCTTGGCTGCATAACGAGGGGAGGATAACGCGTTCAGGACCCTCTCAGCTTGGCTCCCAGGACCACCAGGTTATAAATACGTTCCCTCTGCCTGCCCTGGCGGGCGCCGCTGATTAACTCCAACCAGACTTGGCAGCCCTCTGATCGCTGGAGGTCAGAGCACGTCGTCCGTTACGGTGCTTTTGCTTTTCGGGACGACAATCCAAAAGATTACAAACACTCCCTGCAGTGACATAGCGGCTGGATAACAACGTCGGGGCCAGACGGGTGCAGCAGTGCAACCGTGTGAATCAAAGCGATCCAGGGGGTGCCGGCGTGTTGGGGACCCCCACATGAAGGGGTCTGGATAAGCCGAGGTGTGAACCACCAAGGGGTTACACGCATTACACAGATGGTTAGACGTCTCCCGTTGCGGTTCTGTGTGGGTTGCAGAGCCACTGTTGACATGCTGCTGCCATAGGTTAGTCCCCCACCCACCCCGCTGGTGTTTCACAGCGGGTGTGGACAGCGCGCTGGCCCGTCCCGTGCAGGCTGTTAGGAGCAGGGTTTGTCGACCGTGGAGGGTCGGCTGTTTTGACAGAAGGCTGATAGGACTCGTCACCCGGGGCCGGCGCTCGAAACGAATAATCCAACCGTAGCGAAGGCACATTCTTCGTCACACCTCCGGGTGAAATCAATACACGCGCGCGTGCACAGTCACACGCGCACACACACACTCCAACGAAACACACCTGAAGAAGATATTGATACGCACGCACACATCACAAGTTGGAATGAATCCCTTCAACACATATTACATGAAGGCCTTATTATGGCTTCATTATCCCTCAAAGCAGAGGGCTTCTTTTTCTTAAATAGCTTCAGTCCTTCCCACTGCCTGGGTACGAGAGAGGCCAGGTTGACTGAGGACATGGCCAAGCCCTGGCCAGACACACTGGCCCCCTATTGTCTGTTTTGCTGCCTTTATGGGCTGGCTTTGGACGGCAGTGCACGCTCTCACCTCGACTGGCTGCATCAACCACGCTTTCCCCCTAGACCGAGGAGAAAAAAAGGGTTCTTATCTGTTCCATCACAATAAAGGAACGGCGGGATATGGTGGCGGGAGTGAATGACGATCGGGATGTAGATTTGCAGATAGCATCGGGTGCTTATTGGGATTGTCATTAAATTAAGGGGAACACGGACCATCCGTCTACAGGAAGTCTCTCCCTCTGTACTCTCTGGCATTTAATGAGGCACATTAATAACCGTAACATGAGCGAGGATGTTTCCAGACAGTCTGTAGCAACAGCAAAACAATTACCAAAGCCCAGCTCATGGCAGCCATCTGTCTCAGAACACACCCCACCGTCCTCCAAACAGAACAGAAGCGAAGGGTCGACTCGATCTGAAACCAATTACGACTCTCCCCCTTCCTCCCCGTCGTCCCCGATCCTCAGCTGACATGAACAAAAAAAATAAGGACTACAGTAAAACTGAGTTTCAGCAGAATGAATAATATCCACGTTGGCAGGCCACGGAGACTTCCTCTCTCCTGTTCAGGCGCTCTCCTGATATCTCGTCCTGAGCTCCCCGCTGCATGCCAGTGGACGGGGTGGACATGCTCTGCATTAAGACCCTGGCCCCTGGCCCCTGGCCCCTGGCCACGGCCCTGTGCCCCTGGCCCCGTGCCCCTCCGTTTGACCTTCTCCTCCTAGCCCGCACTAGGCCTTGACTTTGCCCTATTTTAAAGCACACAGAGGGGCTACGAAGGATTAGCCTCCGGCACTTGGTTCTATGAACATCCTTTGCTGTACCGACAGAGATATATTGTTGTTACTCCTTCTTCTGATAAAAACTAACTTATTGTAAGTCACTTTGGATAAAAGCGTATGCTAAATGCCCTAAATGTTAATGTAATTGTAAGAAGACGATTTGTGGAATTAGTATTGTGTGAATTCAATGTTCACACATTGAGTTTTCAGGCACTGTCAAACAAATATTTTAACTTCAGTTTCAGTGTTTTTCCGGAATGTTTTTAAGTGAATTTGATCTAAATGCACCCTAAATATACCCATGCATATAAAGTAAATAAAATAATATCTATACACAACAAAGTAAAAAAACCTCTCTTCCCCCCACTGCCTGTCTCAGCCCCCTACATGAATTACATCCAGAAGGACCCCGGGGCCCCCTGCTCCCTGACCGAGGCCCTGGAATACCTGCAGGTGGACATCCTGGGCCGGCTGATGGACAAGGACGCAACCAATCACAGGCAGCCCCCCAAGAACAAGCCGCACAACATCACGGTGGTCGCCATGGAGGGCTGCCACTCGTTCGTCATCCTGGACTGGGCCCGCCCCCTGAAGGACGACATGGTGTCAGGTACGTGTGGAGCAGGGAACCCTTTAATGCACATCCAGAATCCCTGCCCTGGCTCCATGGATCACCAGTGGTGCGTCGCCAAGCGACCCCACATGGGTCATCACAAGAGTTAAAAAACTGAACTGCATTAAACCCTTGGAATGGGCTCCCCGTGGTGTTATCAAAGTTGAATAAAAGCTTCCTGCGACGGAGAGGCCAGAAGGCTGGAGACTCCGTGCTGCTGTGGTGGCGAGGTGGCCAATGAGAGCGCAGATACCCAGTCAGCCAGGCGAGCTCCGTCTTGTCATTGGCTGATAGTAAAAGCAGGAAGGTGTGTGTGTGTGTGTGTGTGTGTGTGTGTGTGTGTGTGTGTGTGTGTGTGTGTGTGTGTGTGTGTGTGTGAGTGAGTGAGTGAGATATTGTGTGAGTGAGTGAGTGAGTGAGTGAGTGAGTGAGTGTGTGAGTGAGTGAGTGAGTGAGTGAGTGAGTGAGTGAGTGAGTGAGTGAGTGAGTGAGTGAGTGTGAGAGAGCAGGGCAACCCTTGGGGAGAACAGATGGAAAGAAGGAGCAGGAGCACACACACACACACACACACACACACACACACACACACACACACACACACACACACACACACACACACACACACACACACACACACACACACACACACTGACTGGCTGACACGTCCTCCTTGCCTTCTTGTCTCTTTGTTTCAGAGGATATTAGAGATTATGGCCCTTCTATCCTGTGACAAAAACGTTGTTTGGTTGATTTGGTAATTTTCAATTGAATACAAATTCACAATCATGAATCCTCCAAAATGGGTTATTTGGTGAGGCATGGCATCAAATATGGATCATTATTAATTTAACTAATGGTTGTTGCTGATGCAGAAGGTAAAAAAAATAACCAAGAAAATAACCATAACCAAAATTAACCATCTGGTTACCTCCAATGTGAAAAGTTTCTATTGAGATAATTGTCAGAAGAAAATCACAAATCACAAAGTTAGCATCTTGCTAGAATTGGTAACATGCATGGTATCCTTGCCAGGTTGCTAGTTTCGTCTGGCTGTCCCATTCTCTCACTCTTCCTCCTCTTCTGTCACATCGGGTTTTCCACATGTTTCCAAAGTTGTCTTTATCCCATGACTACCTCGCGGAAGCCGACAACTGTCTGAAACATTAAGAGAGCGGTCTAGCAGAGAAGGCTGGTTGATGCCATGGAGAAGTGTGCTGATGAGGTGAAGATGGAAGACTGCCTTCAGTGCTCCAAACGTTTAAATAAAAAAAATGACATTACTTTCTGAACTTGGAATTACAATGACTGGTTTAAAAGGGTACACCAACTACAAAGGAAGTAAACGCACGCACGCACGCGCACACACGCCCAGCATGCATGTGTGGAAGTGGAATATAGGTAGAAAGAATGCAATGTGGAGAGACAGAGGGAAAGTGTCCTTCTCCCATTTCCTTCCCAAAGCTATGTTGGCACCGCACCACTCAGAGCAGAAGGGGTTTGAACCAGAATCTACAGGACAGTCTAGAGATGAGATATGATTGGTGAAATAATAAAAGTGTCCAGGCACTCTGGTAGCTTGGAAGAGGCAGTTCCTTGAATACCACTAGCATTCCTCCACCTCCTAAAACAAGGTGTTTTTCTGCCTCGGCTCATAGAAGAGAAATCTTTTTTGGTTTTTTTGCAAAACCTAGTGCAGAGAACAGACATAAAACCTTGAATGAATGCAGTCATAAAAGGAAGGAAGGGGACAGAAGTGGCTGACAGCGTTACGAGTCACTTCTACGGACAGCAGCCTTTAAAAACAGTAATAATTAAATATATCACAATTATATTGCCTCTGGTATATGGACATAGATCAAATGTTAAACTCCATTTAAACTCTGAGGGTAGAGAACATTGCCGGCCAGCCCTCTCTACTCACCCTGACCCTCTGGTCTCCCTCCCTGCAGGGTACATGGTCCACAGCGCTTCCTATGACGACGTCCTCAACAACCGGTGGGCTGCTCTGGACTCCCAAGGGACACACTTGGCAGTGGAGAACCTCAAACCAAACTCCAGGTAACGCACGTGTGTGTGTGTGTGTGTGTGTGTGTGTGTGTGTGTGTGTGTGTGTGTGTGTGTGTGTGTGTGTGTGCGTGCGTGTGTGTGTGTGCATTCTATGCCGTCTACAGATTTCCGCTTGCGATATCAGAGCAGGCCAGGGGCGATATAGTCATGCTTGTCGACACGAACGGAAAAGCCCACACCGACGTGAAGTAAATCACACTTGGCAGCGCAAGAGCAGGTCCAGGGTCGGCTCTTAAAGCAGCCTTGAAATGTGATTTCCTAGGAAAGCCTCACCGCTCCTGGAAACATAAACACCTCGAACATCGTCTGACACTCGGCGAATAAAATGCAACCGACAAAAATAAAAGGTTCCTTTGTTTGGTTATTAGGGCCATGTTTTCAGAACCCGTTTATCAAGAGTTATGGGTCATGGCTTTCAAAGTATGAGCGTGGAAAGTCTTCCCGTCATGGGGCCCCCGCGAGAGCCGGAGGAGACACCGACTGCTTACTGCGTTAAGCGCTCTGTATCAACAAACCTTTGTTTTGCCCTGGTGGGTTTGAAACACACATGGTTTGTTAGGTAAAATGACTGTGGCCTTGGTGAAAATGTATATTCATGAGGAGAAGAAACTGTGTGGAGTCTCCAAGGAGAATCGGTGCTATCCACTTTTCAGCAAAGCTCACTGAAGTCAATTCAGCATCCGTCCACCCAGAGACGGGTACCGCTGGCCACTCAGAGATAAGACAGACACAAACAGAGAGCAGGTACACGCGTCTGAGATGGGTTTTCCCAGGAGGGTGGCTGAGGAACTTGGAGTAGAGCCACTGCTCCTCTGCTTAGCAAGGAGTCAGTTGAGGTGGTTCATCTGGTAAGGATGCCAGACGAACCAGTAGGGAGGAGGCCTCGGGGAAGCCCCAGGACTAGGTGGAGAGATTAGTCCCAACACTGGCCTAGGAACGCCTCGAGATGCCCCCCGTTGGAGCTGATCAATGTGGCGGGGGAAAGGGAAGTCTGGGGCTCCCTGTTTTTGCTGCTGCCCCGCGACCCGACCCCGGATAAGCGGTTGAGGTTGATATGACATACAGACAAACAGAGGGCTCCTCCACGATGTTCATCTCTCTACGAGAGGTTGGGCTGAGTGCCAGTCGGCTGAGCTCACCGAGCTGTCAGGTTCATGCTATAACAATGATCCAACATAACAATACAACATAACAACTGTTAGGATGAAATAACAATGCATCTTGGCTAGAGAGACTTCATGGGGCAGAACGTAGCCGGAGGCTGCTGGTGTTTATGGGGGTTTGTGTTGGTGCTGGGGCTTTGTGAGACGGTTCACTGGGGGCAGAGGCCTGGACCAAGGGTTCCACTCTGGAGCTGTACCTGGTGATCCCCTCGCTGGTTGAAGTGCTCTGATACATAGCTCATCTTATGGAGGTAACTTTGAGCAAGGAGCAAAAGACGGTGGTGACAGTGTCTGTCTGTCTGTCTGTCTGTCTGTCTGTCTGTCTGTCTGTCTGTCTGTCTGTCTGTCTGTCTGTCTGTCTGTCTGTCTGTCTGTCTGTCTGTCTGTCTGTGTGTCTGTCTGGTCTGTCTGTCTGTCTGTGCTGTGTGTGTGTGTGTGTGTGTGTGTGTTGTGTGTGTGTGTGTGTGTGTGTGCGTGTGTGTGTGTGTGTGTGTGTGTGTGTGTGTGTGTGTGTGTGTGTGTGTGTGTGTGTGTGAGGGTAAATTGTGTATGTGTGCATGTGTGTGTGTGTGTGTGTGTGTGTCTGTGTGAGGGTAAATTGTGTGTCTGTGTGAGGGTCAATTGTGTGTGTGTGTGTGTGTGTGTGTGTGTGTGTGTGTGTGTGTGTGTGTGTGTGTGTGTGTGTGTGTGTGTGTGTGTGTGTGTGTGTGTGTGTGCGTGTGTGTGTGTTTGCATGTGAGAGAGCGTAAAAGTGTGTATAAACGGGAAATGTATGTTTTCAGAATTCTAATATTTCAACAGGCCAGCAGCCATAGGTTGTAAAGTCCATGTAGGATGTCAAATTTGTCTTTGAAATATTCTTTCTTTATTCTAGATCTTGGTTTGCAGTGTGTGCGTGCGTGCGTGTGTGCATGGATCACAAACAGTGGTTTATAGGACAGGTCAGGACATTTTCCTTCTAGAGGGTTAAGGCATCTGGTAGTGAGAGCTGCACATTCAAACACACACACACACACGCACACAAAGATCTGTTTCCCTTTGAAAGCTTAAACCGTCCTACTCACGAGATCAACTCACACAGGCTCTTTGCTTTGGGGTGAAAGCAAATAACTTCAGAATAAAAAATGATATGTGCATGGATGAGTATTAGGAAACATGCAACCTTGCCCCTTCTGTAAGTTTTAAAGTAATCACAGCGTCGGGTTTAAGTAGCTTGATTGGGATAAGCATGGTGGATATATATATAGCTCTTCATTCCAACTTCTTTATACCAACTGGCTCCTCCGTCATTCTTCATTTCTTTATCCACTTCATCCATCATGTTGCTTTCTTCCAAACCTCTCCTTTCTGTAACTCTTTCTAGTTTCTTGTCACTCTCGAGTGTTATATATTTATAGGTTGGACCCGTCACCGTGGCTATTGGACATGGACCTGCTGTCATCGTCTGGCTAAATATTTTTTTCATTGAAATGAATAAGACCATGAACTTACTGTATGGGACCACTGAGCCTTGAGAACACACACTGAAGCACACACAGACACACTGGAAAAATCCCTCCAACGCCATTAGGAAGTCAATCATGGTGTTATTAATCTGATGGGATTTCATCATTCCTTCGCATGATTTCAAAAGCTCCCAGACACGAACAGAGCTGAGCTACAGACAGCTGTCCTGGCATCCCCATAGTTAAGCCTCTCTCACGCTGACACTAATTCCCTGCTGTGCACGTCTTCCCTCCCTCTCTCTCTCTCCCTCCTCCAATCCCATCGTCCCCATCGCTCCCAACGCTAATCCCTGCACCTTTGAGTTCTCTGTCTAGTCCTTCCTCGCCTCTTGTTTGTTACTAATCTCCTATTGGCTAATTCCTGCTTGCTGTGGCCAAATTCAACATGTGCCTCAGAGATATTTTTTTTTTGCAAACGCAGCTCGCTTTGGATTCATGAGAATGAAATGCCCCTCTTAAATCAGGGCCTAGGAGTGGAGCGCGCCAAGTCAGCTGCTTTGGTCATCAATATTTTTCATCTCATAGCCTTCGGCCAAAACAAAAACCTGGCTGAGAGTCATATTAACAGCCTAGTCCCAACTCATTAAATCCCTAATGACATCTGTTTGTGTGTGTTTCCTTCTACTTCCAATTCAGGTACTACTTCAAAGTTCAGGCCAAGAACGTGTTTGGTTTGGGGCCTGTGAGCGAAACGCTCACGTACGTGACTGAATCAGGTGTGTGTGCCGTGCGTTTCACACACTCTGTCGCAGACGACATTTTGATTTGGACAGATTGATGTGCTTTGCGAACCAATGTATGAAAGTAACTCAAACTAAATGTACCATAGCTTCTGGCAGTAATTACTTTGACTGCGCCAAATCACATGAGTGTCAGCCACATACTCATCGTACACAACACATAAAAGGTGCTGGTGACTTTATGGGTTGATGTGCAGTCATTCCCGTGAAAGTGTGAGGCTCTGCAGCCACAGGGCAGCGGCCTCACAGCTGTGCAGCACATTAGACAGGACAGGGTCAGCCTTTTCCCATGCATAACCAGGCGAACGCATCAGCACTTTGACGGTGCTGTCACGCGGTGCAGTTCCTCCCTGGAAACCAAGTAACCTGCACCCTCTCTGCTTGCTGCTTTTCAGACGATCCCCTGCTCATTGAAAGACCACCTGGTAAGTGCCTCCCCCTGGCCGATCGCTCAACTCTGTTTGCCTTTTTTTTTTGTGACTTATTTTCTATGGAATCCAGTTGTTGAGCTTTCTGAAGAGCTGACCATCTGTGCAGCAAGCCAGTCCCCATCACGGTAATAGCCAGACGCCCCTCGCATAAAAGCATGCCATTTTGGAGGCCCAAATACCCGTGGCGTCGCAGCAGCGCTGGAAGGGTGGCGTCGGTTCACCCAGGAGCCCAGGTTCCGCCGGTGCAGCCCCAGTGATGGAGTGACGCGCCGTCTCTCAGCCCGCCGGTCGCCTCCAGCCATTGGCAGGTCTTACCGGCTCCGCTCGCTGAGCGCAGTGCATTAAGATGATTTACGGCGCGGCGGGCCCACCGCTCCCCTGCTCTCCCCTCTTAACTTGAGCTCTAGCAATGCGTCGCTGCGCGCTACCGACAGGACTCTCCGCTGCCCAGGCTACAGCGGTTAGTAGCGCGTGGCAGCAGGGTTCTGAGTAATCCGTCAATGTTTGGAAGCGCGCGCCGGACAGCATTTCTTTTCTCCGTGAGCAAAACTGCAATCACTGGACATTAACTCTTCTGTCAGAGTGCGGCTAGCCTAATTAATGACGGGGACACTGGGCTCACGTTCTGTCTGACTCCATGCTCAATGTTTTCCCACACAACCAACCTCCCTGGTTTCTCTGTCTAGGTGGGGAGCCCATTTGGATTCCCTTCTCCTTCAAGTATAACCACGCCCACAGCGGCTGCAGGGGCAGTCAGTACGTCAAGCGCACCTGGTACAGGAAGTTTGTGGGAGTCATCCTCTGCAACTCCCTGCGATACAAGATCTTCATGGGGGAGGGGCTGAGGGGTAAACCAATCAATACCTTTTGTGATTGTGGATATTTACATTACTTAAAAAGCTGCACCTACGTGCGTCCGTCTCGATCACCAACTGTTGCTTAAACTCATCCCCCTTCTCTTTATTTCCCTCTCTCTCTCTCTTTAGCTCTCTTCACTGTGCCCCTGTATGTCCTCTCTCCCTCTCTCTCAAATTCTCTCCCTCAGCAACATTTGATTTTATTGTCACATTTCAGCTTCCATTACATAATGGAACATTTGGAGGGAGTAGCTTTATGACTCCTCCCTGCTCCCCCTCCTCTCTGCTCTTTCCAGAGCCGTTCTACAGTATAGCAGACACGTCCGGCCAGGGGGAGGACCACTGCCAGTTCGTGGACTCGTACCTGGATGGAAGGACGGGCCCCGTCTACCAGTCCAACGCACTGCCCGCAGCTCAAGGTGAGCACATCCACCCCTCTCGCTACGGTTGATACCTTTTACTTTAGGATTTGAGTATGATTGAGTGCCGGCAACCATAACCAATAAGTCATTCGGTGAGATAAAAAAAGGAATCATCTCGATTTAAAAGCTATAGCAAAAGACCAAAAGACAAGTTACATGTACCCCCGGGGAACAGCGCCGTCATTGATCAGGAGTGGGTCATTGCAGTCTGTTATTTGCTTCTGATTGACTCAAAAGTACGTGTGCCACTTGCCAACTTATTTGAGACTGTTCATGAAACTGATCCGCCATAAACCATTCCACCACTCCACCATGTGTGTGCTGGCGATGTTCAAGTTACCATGGTTACTTCTGACAACATCCCTCTCTCCGATTCCCTCTGCTCTGCGGTGATCCTCATCTCTTTCCATGCTGCAGGATTCTACCGTTCCCACCGACAGGAGCCCGTCCGGTTCGGGACCATCGGACGACGCACCCCCCACCCCTTTGTGGGCTGGTATGAGTGCGGGGTCCCCATCCCCGGGAAGTGGTGATCACAGGAGGGGCGGGGGGGGGGGGGGGGCGGGATCAAAGGAAGGGGGTGGGGATCCCAGGAAGCAGTTGGGGATCACAGGAAGTAGGTGGTGATCACAGGAAGTAGGTGGTGATCACAGGAAGTAGGTGGTGATCACAGGAAGTAGGTGGTGATCACAGGAAGGAGGTAGTGATCACAGGAAGTAGGCGGTGAGCACAGGAAGTAGGTGGTGATGTCAGGAAGGAGATGTTTCCAGCGATGAACGTCGCAATAACCGAGGGCTCCTCAGCCCCCCTACCTCCTGCTGGATTTCAACCCTCAACCTTGTGTGCCAATGTCAACAAAAACATTGACTTTTTTTGCTAAAGGACATTATGGCAAGTCTAATAACAAGCTTCAGAGGAAGAAGAATATAGTAACTAACTCTAATGTGTGTCATGTACAATGCACTTGTTATATTAAGCAGTCTGTATATGAGGGGAAAAGAAGCATGTTGCTCTTGCTCGGTTTAACTCTTTTTGTGTTCCGGATCGGAAAGCGTCTTTATTGTACTACCCAACTCTTCAACAGACAGGTCGCTCCAACTGGTGATCTGGTCTCATCAGAAAGAAAGAAGGCACACCATGCACACCAGCAGTCAAACGGGCCGCTTTGGACCAATGAAGCACAAACAAAACTGAGAAGAAGGATAAATACACCATGCCTGTTGGCATTTCAGCCGTGCATAAGTGTTGACAAAATGAGTTGATTTTTAATCTCACAGTGTAATGTAACGGAAAACAAAACCGGTATTGTGTTTTTTGGAACATCCTTTTAGTTGCTTATTTTGAACCAGATGCCCGCACACAAAAAAGTGTATGTATTCAGGAAAACAATTTAGAAATAAAAATGTTTGTTTTTTTTGCTCAGGAACTGTGGGAGGCTAAATAAAGGATGCTATGGAAACCGCCGGAATCCTGAGCCATGAATCAGAAGGTTATTTGTTGGTATAGCAACCACCTCGACGGGACACGTCAGGGATCACCCGCAGGAGAAGTGGGAGGCGAGAGGAGACCCGAGGCGTTGACAGAGGAGAGCCCTGAGGGTCAGCCTGGGGTAGTGAGGGGGGCAGTTTAGCTAGCACATAAGGGACCGATACACCGGGCCCAGGTGTGAAAGAGGAGAGAGAGAGAGGATTCTGTGACTAATACATTAAATATATATAAGTCCTGCAAATCCTTCACTTCACATCCACCTCCATAACTTGTGTAATACGTCAGTATCACACAAGTAATAATGGAGTATGGCGAGGGGATTCACTTTGGACGTTGTTGGCAAAGAACCCTGATCTCTGTCTCAACACCGAGCCCCACACCCTCTGGGTGGTGCTTGCTTCGTATTGATCGATGTTTCCCTAGAAACAGAAAGGGCTCAATTGTTCATATAAAAACTATGTCAGAGCAGGACTAGGACTGGCGGGGCTGAGTCAATAACAACTAGCATTGAGGTTTATCGGGGGGGGGGGGGGGGACCATGGATCCAGGTAATAGGGCTGCTTGGTAAGGCTGAGGGGGGGGGGGGCCTGGGTGTTTTGGCCCTCCACAGGAGGCGATCATAGCGGTGAAGCACACATGACGTTAGGAGGTTGGCGCCAATGGCCCGACTGCCTCCAGTCTTCATCCATTATTTTATAATTATTTATTATCCAATTATAATTATCCATTATTTTATAATAGTATATAAGAATGTTGAATGTGCATGGATTTTATTAAAGGGTAAGTGGTTCATTATCAGGTTCTGGTTTGATGTCTAGCCATAGTTCTGCACCATTGATCCAGTTAAGTCTTGCGTTGGGCTTCTAATCTACAAATCTTGGTTCAACCAATGTTTTAAAAATGTAAAAAAATGCAGCTGTTAAGAGTTCCCAGAATGACTCAATGACCCATAGCAAAAGACCTCGTCTCCCTGCGTGCACCCCCCCCCGACACCCCTTTGCTCCAGCAACCCTGACCGGGACAGAGCTGAGGACAATGGGAGGATGGAAACAGACGTCCAGATTCATGATAAATGAGTCTCACAAAGACCTCAACAAAGCGTTAGTCAGGCCACTCCACTCCAACTCATTTGGCTGTAGTCGTCTACAGTGAATTTTTTTTGTCCTTTTGCAATCGGCCCTGCAACCTCTCCTAACCTGCAGCGCCTGGCCTGCAGGTTGAATTGCCTCGTCTCAGTCGGGCCACGGCAGATGCGATCTAAAGGGCCCTGAGATCTCGAGGAGAACGTGAAATGTTATTTCTCTGATGGAATGATGGACCCTGTGTCAACACACCATTCCTGGAGGTGCAACCATGTGTTTTAAGTGAGGGAGGCTTTCTTTCTTTCTCAACAACATATTTGTATGGGTGCCATCCCCACCGCCCCCACCACCACCACCAACACCACCACCACCACCACCACCACCAACACCACCACCACCACCACACCCATGTGAAACTCTGGTTTGACCCCCAAAGACAGAGTTATGATTTCAATTGAATCTTTTCATGTGCCAGTAAAGGGAGGATAGAGGAGAAGAGAGGATCAGAGGGGAGGAGGGAGAGGAGTGGAAAACAATATTTCTCTGTGGGTTGTGCGGCTGTAGACCACCAAGTTAACAATATTCCTAAAGGCAGAGATTTGCTTGGCTCAACCAAACCATGGAACCAACAGAAAGACCATAGAGAAACTATCTCTTCTGCTGAAAACAATGCGTGCGTGGCTTGTGTGTTATTTTTTTTACAGATTTTCTTTATACGTTCATGTTTTTGCAAAAATAAAACTCAAAATTATGTTTAAACTGTTTGTACTGAGACCAATAAATACCAAAACAGCCCTTATTGTACTGTGAGAACATGTCATCTATTAAAACAGCATGTAGACCTTAGATGGGTCAGGAGAAACGGGGTGTTCAGTGTGCGCCTCACGCAAAAACAGACCAGGGACCCTGACCTCATGGAAGTCGTCATTGGTCTCCTTAAGACTGAGCCCATATCATATGCTGTTCCCGCCACACACTCAGAACACTGACACTTTAACGGTGGATTGTGTGAGTTTCGCATCTGCTCGGAAACCGTGCCAACGACTGAGATCAGAGAAACCGGGGGGGTGGTGGGGGGGGGGGGTTGTTGGAGATCAACCTCACAGCATACTGAAACCCTCGCGAGGCTGAAAACGTGCACGCACACACACAACCTCACAGCATACTGAAACCCTCGCGAGGCTGAAAACGTGCACGCACACACACACACACACGCACACGCACACGCACAAACACACACACAAACACACACCTCATTATTTGAAATAGTCCGAAGTGGTTCACCGTTTCAACTGACTCTGCCCAGAACCACTAGGGCCAGCTCTCTGGAAGTCTGTTGTCCATGGTGATCAAACCATCCGGCATGAGCACATCACACGTCAGCGCTTTTTCCAGCCACTGTCAGAGTCTCCATAAGAGTTTGTAATGCACTGATCTCCAGTCAAGGTCTGGGAGCAGCGCAGGGAGCTGATGCTTTCTATAAAAGGAGGGCAAAAGGCCACGCAGGCCTGATTGACTCCAGGCCTCGCAGGGATTTCCACACGTGGACGCTGCCTTCATCCTATCAAATAAACCAGCTGATTCTTTTTTAGATCAGTATCGAAAATGCATGCAAGATGCTACCGGCTGCACCATAGCTCTGAGTATACTGGGCTTGACCTCATTGCCCGGTAGATTTGAGAGAAGAAGGACAGGGCTGGTATTTCAGTGCAGGCTTCCTGATCAGACTGCTCTTTTCAGTGGCCTCGGAAAAAAATGTCGGTCTTCAAACCGTCTCCCAGTGGTTGTTTTTTAGTTTTCTTTATCGCAGTGGGTCATTTTCTGCACAAGCTGGAAGACATTAAAGCTGAATGTGCCGTGATTGATTGATGCATGTTAAAACAAATATATTGCATATGACTTTTAGGGGGAGCCTCTTCCAAATAGTACTAAAGAGTAAGGGAATGAAAGCAACAAAGAAAACAGGAAATCTGTTTCTCTATTTACTATTTAATTACTTTTCAACATAGAGATTATGGATGACGTCACAAACACCAGAGTGGTGCCTACCTTGGTATCAATGAGCCTATACCCTTGTACCAATCAGCCTTCCCTGGTCTCAATGCACCGGTGTCATGTCGAGCTCAAACGCTTGGAAAGAAGACAAATTTTAAAAAAAAAGGAACATTTGACGAAAACCAGCTGAGATGGAAACTACCTTTCACATTGTGTCACTGGACAGCCATCTACCGCCATCAGGCTGCTGTATTCATATGTTCCACAATAAAGAGATCCAATATGTGAATATAACGTGGAAGTAATGTCCCATTGTTGAGTAATGTATGTCTGTACAATGTCACTGTCGCCACCCCATCAGTCTAACAGACAGGAAGTTGTAATAACAGCTTAGCCTTTTTTTTTTTTTCGGATTGTTGTTTTGCTTTTGAAACATGTTGCTTTGGATTTAACATCAAAGAGTTTATCAGTGGGGTGGGATGATTACATCTGTCACACACAAGGTCATTTGTTATTTTCCGGCTAAAATGTGTTCATATTTTACAGAACAATTGCTCTCTGGATGGATTCATGAGGTCTGCATGTGAAAACGATGACAATATGAAGCATGGAATCACTTTGAGAGGCGGTGTGTGAAATAAGCTGACTAAACAGTGGAGTCTGATTTGGTCTTGTATCCATGGTAACTGCTGTTTATCTGGGTTGGGGGGGCTTGAAAGTGCTTGAAAGCCAGAGTCATAAACAAAACAACAGAAGACGCCCCCCCCCCTTCAACCACTACTTCATGGAGGCTGTTTGAGTGGGAACAGACCCGGGATTTCTGCGGGGCTCCTCGGCCACACTGTGTTTACCCAACGCCACCATGACAGGGCAGGGGGGGAGGGGGGAGGGGGGAGGACAGGCAGGGGGGGCAGGGTGAGGGGGGAGGACAGGGACCGGGAGCCAGGGGTGAGGGGGGAGGACAGGGCAGAGAGGGGCGGGGTGAGGGGGGAGGACAGGGCAGAGAGGGGCGGGGTGAGGGGGGAGGACAGGGCAAAGAGGGGGAGGGGGAGGACAGGGCAGAGAGGGGAGGGGGAGGACAGGGCAGAGAGGGGAGGGGTAAGGGGGGAGGACAGGGCAGAGAGGGGGGCAGGACAGGCAGGACAGGACAGGAAGCTGGTGAGTACAGGGCAGTGAGGGGGGGAGGGAGATGTGTGGCAGGGAGGGGAGGGGTAAGGGGGGAGGACAGGGCAGAGAGGGGGCAGGACAGGGCAGGACAGGACAGAAAGCTGGTGAGTAAGGCTGCAAGGCTGCAGAAGGGGAGTAGGATGGGGTCAGGTGGTCTGGAAGAGATCACTCATCTTGTTTATCTTCAAAAACCTTTGTTGTGAAACCTGCGTCGAGCAAATCATCATTGAAACCTAATTTTGAATGTTATAATAATAGTGATTATTATTGTTACCATCATTAGAGAGAGAGAGAGAGAGAGAGAGAGAGAGAGAGAGAGAGAGAGAGAGAGAGAGAGAGAGAGAGAGAGAGAGAGAGAGAGAGTGCAAAGCTGGTTCTTCCCTTGCTCGATCAAAACCTATGATTCTAAATTCCTCCTGTGCCTGTGTGTGTGTGTGTGTGTGTGTGTGTGTGTGTGTGTGTGTGTGTGTGTGTGTGTGTGTGTGTGTTGTGTGTGTGTGTGTGTGTGTGTGTGTGTGTGCTGTGCGTGTGTGCGTGCGTGCGTGCGTGCGTGCGTGCGTGCGTGCGTGTGTGTGTGTGTGTGGGTTTGTGAGTCATGGGGTTCAACTAAGAAGCAACCTGCATATGGAATGCAACCACAAAATGTCTTTTGTAATGTAAAGAATCGGATGTGGTTAACAATTCCTACGACAGTGCTTTAACAAAAATCTAATAGCTTTTGGTCTTAAATTCATGTGTTATATGCATTTATGAGTGTATCTGTCACCGCTCACTCCCTCTTTTCCACCTACTGGGTAAAAACACTCCAGCCTTTATCAGATCTAAAACTCATAAAGTAACATTTCAGACATTGCGGTTGATTCAATGGCAGAAAAATGTGCAACACCAGAAAGAGGTACAGGAAAACGTCCTTTGTTAGACTTGTTCTTACTTTAACTTTGTAATAAAAAATAACAGAGAAATAAAAAGATCAGTCCCTTTTAGCTTACTTGTCTTTTGCGTCAGAGGATGACAAGAGGGGACCGTTTAGGATCATTTAATGGGAGCTATAAATCATTGTCATGCGTTGGCACACACACACAAACTAACGGCATCGGGAAGGCAAGTCTGTCTGGCTGATCTCCGCACGAGAAAAGGGCCGCCATAGCTATAAGAAGCCATCAAATGCAGGGAAACCAATGAGGCAACCGACAAATTCAGCCAAGCTGTAACAATGGCGTGTCACTGAAAAGGCACACTACACACACACACACACACACACACACACACACACACACACACACACACACCACACACACACACACACACACACACACACACACACACACACACACACAACACGTTCTCTGGACAGTAGGACCAAACTAACCCTGTGCACGTGTCTTTCATTATTCAATAGGATTTTCCAGTCACAGCTGTCCGGGGGTGATATCTACAGACTGAATGTAGGGCAGCCTTACTACGTGGCTGTTTGAATCAGGAACAGCCAATAAATACAATAAATAAAACTATAAAAACTATTCATTTTCATTTTTTTTTCAACTGTTCCATGACAAATAATTAGCCATGAAAAGGTCATGAGTTGTGTTGAGAGTACGTCAACTAGGATTGGGAAAATACTTGACTCTGACTTTAAACAGTTTTTCGAGGAAGAGTAAGGACGTTTATACCATTTAGAGATAAATCGAACAGATAACCGAGGGGGGGGGGGGGCAGCGAAGTCAGTATGCATATACTGGCTGTAATTGAAACGTTACTAAGCCTTCCTGTATGACTGGCATCGCACGCTCGCGCCAGGCGACGCCTCTGGCTTGGTTACAGAGAGCTGTAATGCGGTCATTAAAACCACACTGAGCTCCAGGACAAAACTCCTCTCGTGTTGCGCCAAAAAGGAATTTCCTCTTCTTTCGCCCAGGAATAGTCCTCCACCTGTGTATAACAAACAAATACCTCATTGGAAAGTCTATGCCAATGAACAATGATGCTAGTTAAAGGTTTTCAAGTGTTGGCAAGTACTGCATCAGTTGTTGCATACATCTACGATATTGGATGCTATCATTCTCTGCCTTTCCAACATTCCTTTGCCTTTTGGTGATGAGTGATGGTATTAGAGTGATGTTATTTCCAACCAATCAGTCTAGGCAATAAACAGTTTAGCTTTGATTCAATTATGTTAAACTGATGAAAGGCAGCACACACACACAACACAACACACACGCACACACACACACACACACACACACACACACACACACACACACACACACACACACACACACACACACACACACACACACACACACACACACACACACACACATACATTTTACATAATGTCAGAGAGCTGCAGAAAGTCTACAATGATCGGCAACCTGACAGAAAAAAAATTCTGCCTTGCTCAGAGGCACCTTGGCATTAGATGCCAGAGATGTTTAGGCTTCATAGTTCATTCCCTCACCGTTGAAGGGGAATTCCTCTCAGGAATCTGCACTGAACTCCAGAAGCTACTCCCGTCTGCATACCCTGAGTCCCGGGGGGGCCCTGTGATTGGGCTGTGAGGGACCGCCCAGGCCCTGTAATACAACACAGTCAAACAAAGGTCTGCACCAACACAGAGCTCTATGTTAACACCCAGCCTCTCCGCGGGGCGAGAGGAGACTGTTCATCTGCTTCGCTAATGGGTCCGGTGCATCGGGGGTCCGGTGGGGGGGGAGTGGGGCACGCTGCCATCGTTTCTTGGAAGTAAAGGTGAGACATCAAGCGCTCCCTGTTTTCGTTGTTGCGAGCAGAGCTGACGCAAAGTAAATATGGCAGGCTGGCTTACAGAAGAAGTGCGCCCCAAGAAAAGGGTACCCCGTGAAAGCTTTGACGGGACCGCTCTCCTGCAGCAATTAAAGGGGGTCCTTTCTCCCCTGGCAATGAAGCACGACCCCCCCCCCCCCACCCACCCACCCCACCTCCTTCTCATCCCCCTTTCCCAATTCCCCTCCATGCCACAAAAATAACATGGTTTGACAAGCAGTTGCATTTTGCAGACACACTCGTCATTCTCTGCAAGAGGTCATAGAATGGAAAGTGTTAGGTTGCCTTTTATTTCCTTTAATTGCTCCCTCCCTCCCTCCCTCCCTCCCTCCCTGCCTGAAACCGGCAGACCAGGCTGACATGGGCCGACTCTTTTCTCCGTGCCATGTGTTACAGGGAAGGTGGAATCTTTGCGTTGGTGCACTGGAATTCGGAGCCGATGCCCTGGGGGGGGGGGGCCTGTGTGTTAAGCGTGCGTCTCGATGTTCCTGGGCTCTCTCAACCAAATCAACCGTGACCAAGCCTGGCTCAGGGAGCTGTTTGGAATCCTTATTAGTGTTTGTTTGAACCTGCTTTGAAAAACCAGGTGCTATAGGATTCGCCGCAGCTGGAAGGTTTCCACTCCCTCCAACTGGTTTGAACATTTTCTCCCAGATATTTACTCTATATTTACTGTGACGATGGCTCTGCAATCGCTGTACATCGTCATCATTCCTCCTCTTTAGGTGAACTAGTAAAGACACCTGATTGAGTACCCATGATTAGATGATAGTATTCCACACGATGTACAGTTTTTTCACATAAAAAAAGTCAAAATATAAGATTAGAGATATGAAAGAGAGAGGAAACAAACTAGCATTAGTCCTGTACTGTTGCAATGCTCATTTCCAATTTTTGGACCAGTGTTTTTCTTTAGCATACTTAATACTCACTAACTGTGACCCTATGACCCTGTCATAATGGAAGACCTCTGATATAAACACCGTCCCAGAAAGAGTTTGAGAGGCGTGAGAGCGAGACGGGGGGGGGAGAGAGACAGAGAAACAGAGAGACAGACAGCGAGAGAGAGAAATTAAACATCTGGAGTCATGGGCGAGTGTTGTTGCAGCATAGGGGAGACATCAGTGCTTGTCCTTGTGCTCGTGATAGATGTCGTTAGCAGCGATTGCCTTTGGAAGGCAACCGCTGGGATCCGGTGTGTTTGGCCCCGCACGGCCAGACGGATCTACGGGCCCTTTACGGAAACCCAAACAACTTCCACATGTCCCGTGTCGCTCCACATGCCAGCCGACAAAATCACACCCAGACGCACACACATCCACACATGCACGCACTCGAATGCAAACAAACGCACACGCGCACGCGACTGAGGAGGGACTCTGTGGACGGCGCCCACACACCCAGACGACGCTAGGAGGATGGATCTGAGACCTGGGACTGAAAGTATGTGCCTGTCTCCACCTCCTCCTCTGCTGGCCACCGCAGCCCTCTCCTAAATCTCAACAGCGGCAACACACAACAACAACACATCTTGAAAAACCATCTCGTACCAAAGGGGGGGGGGGGGGGAGAGTCATACATGGAAACTTTCCTCAATCACCCGGTATTAAAAGCCACATCCTCCAAACAGCCAGAAGATGCCGAGAAGGATTAGGTCCTGCTCTGCTCGGCCGCTTGGCTGCTGCTGCTGCGCACGGATGAGGATGGAAAAGTCCCATCACATGGGGAGCTGGACTTCAGGAGGACGAAGGAGGGACAGCCAATAGCCAGTCAGCAGCACGCTGGGAGGAAGAGGAGGGCTCGAGTTATACGTTTTTTGGATGCTTCAGAATGAACAATGCTGTACGTGTGTGTGTGTGTGTGTGTGTGTGTGTGTGTGTGTGTGTGTGTGTGTGTGTGTGTGTGTGTGTGTGTGTGTGTGTGTGTGTGTGTGTGTGTGTGTGTGTGTGTACGTGTCTGAGAGTGAGAATCTGTGTGTATGTGTGTGTGTTTGTGTGTGTGTCCAAGTGTGAGTGTGCATGCGTACATGCATGTGTATGCCTACAGATGTTTCCACGTGTATTGACATGTGTGTGCAATATGAGGGCACCTGCAATGCCTAATGGCAGACTCATGACATGTGTGCTCTCCTCCAAGGCAGAGCACAGCTCCCTGGGGCTGTAGAGGGGGGGGAGGGGGTCTGTATTGGGTGTTAAACCCATGTGAGGAAGAAGAAGATGAGGTCATACACATATGTGTCACAAAGCGTTATATGGACCACCCTCTGGTCGACAGAGACACACTGGGAAGGGGCAGCAAAATGACACAAGGCAAGAGAGACACTGAGAGATGGATTGTATCAGTGCAGGACATCTTCATCACTGTGCCTCTAACTGTAGAGGTTTCGTAATATGCAGACGTGAATACAGGTCTCTCTCTCTCTCTATGTCGTCCTCAGACGAGTCGTCCAACGTTGTCTCCAGCTGGTTTCTCCATTGTTAGACTTTACAATGCTAATTAAGGACTGTGGGGCGCAACTCCTCACAATCCTACTCTGGCCGTTTCAGTCTTTATAGCCTTATCCGCCCTTTGTTCGTTTCCCTTGTGAGGATCGGAAGAGACGCGAGCAACATCTTTTTGTTTATTGTTTGAAGTAGCCTTCTCCTAGATGGGTTGCCTTTCAAGGCTGGGTCCCATCTACCCACTATTTACCCATAGCTGGGGATCGAATACAGGTCGTGTAGTGGTATCACGTGTCTAAGAAAACATCACAGGTTTATTTTGGGGCCAACGCACACAAGAGAATGGTTTGTACCTGTGACTGCATCCAAGGGTCCTGATCGGGAGAGGAGACGGCAGAGAGGCCAAAACTATCCTGTTGGGTCTGAGAGCCCAATAAGAAAGAGGAAGAGGAACACAAAACAGGGCTCATCACAGGTTTGACAGAGTTAAACCCCGCTTCATTTTGGCGGCAGTGGATGTGGAACTCGAAATGTTGTCGAGGAGTTTTTGCAAATAGGAATGATACATCTATGACCGAGTGGCTGTATATAAAATCAGACGGGAAAGAAGGAAAAATGCTGCGAAAGGATCTTTTTTTTTCCCTCTCTCCCGTCTGCTGCACTGATTGCCAATTTTGCATCTGTTGCTGGGAATGGCCCAAGCGATGGAAAATCCCCTGACAAGGACTGCCTCCGCCAGACAGACACGCTCACATCTCAAACGTGCGCTCTTCAACATTTTGGCAGACTCTTGGCCTTTTAACCCCTCGGGGGTCACTATTGATCCAGCACCTGCCGCCTCATCGACTACCATGGCAACTACCATGCCCACCTACCCCCCCCCCCCCCCTGCCCCGCATGCGCATCACAGAAACAGATCATCACTCAGACACACACCACCCCCCCCCCCCCACCACCCCCTCCAGACACACACACACACCAAACTGGGGAACGACGACTTACTTATGTAACCGTTTCCTTTAGTACCTTTCTTATAATTGATGGCTGTTTGTTGTCAGGGTGATGTGGTCCAGACCACAACATCAGGACCTGAGGAGGCCGACCTCACTGCGGTGTGGCCATTTTAAACAACATCCACCATGAGCTAAACAACGGCTAAATGTGGGAAAAGAGCTCCTCGTTTCCAAGAGTCCCCATCTTCTCCCTGACACCATCCCATCCAAATAAATCTTTAGATATATTTGTATTTATTCTATGTAATGATACCAAAACCTTTGTTACCCCCCCCCCCCCCCTTTGATACTCTCTAGACAAGATGTTGAAAAATAAAAGTCCCATTTAAGCAACACAGAACATTTGTTTTATATTTTCAGTTGGTTTTAAAATTATCCTGTGTTGTCATTCTTCGCAGCCATGGTTATCACTCCTCCTAGTGCTCCAGAGACGCTTGAAGGGCTATGTTTGGGTGGGCCGCTGAGGCATGTATGGCAGACTGGATGACTTCATCAAGGAGCCTTCACACATACAGTGAGTCAGTTTGGATAGAGAACTGAAAACCCTGGTATCTTCTTTCCAAGTGGAGGTTATACAAAAGTTATCGATGGACAACTTACACGTCACGTGACAGCGCTGGGGGAGGGAGGAGGACGCCTGTTTGATTGCTTTTCCAAAGAAAGCCGATAAATGTGTCAGAGGAAATATGTCAGACATTAGCAACAATCAAAAGAAAAACAGAGACGTGATAGAGAGTCCCAAGAAGACAGCCAACGGTAATAACAATAAACACAGCCCTAAGGATAACGCCTGCTTCAGTCCACAGTGCACGTGAAGCAGGTCTCCTACACACGCCTGGGGCTTCGTGCACACAGGTCTTGTGCACAGGCCTCAGGTCTCGTGCACACGCCTCAGACCTCGTGCACACGTCTCAGGTCGCGTGCACACGTCTCAGATGGAAGCACCATGCTCCCTAGCCCGGGGGGCTACGAGGACGATTCCATCCGATGAGATCACCGTGGACAGACATGTGCTGCGGCTCCTAGAGGGAGCAGAGCCAAGTATGTTATCAAACTGACTTAGTTCTGGTGAAGCATGGAAAGACACAGCTATGTTGCTTTTATTCGTGATCCAATGTTCAGAATGAAAAATATCCACCTCTCTCCCTCTCTCTGGATTTCAGTGCACTGGAATGAGTCTCACAAAGTCTGTCAGCTTTGGTTTGTGTTCAGGATGAGGACCTATTTGTGTTCTGCTGCATTGCAGATGTTTTTAATCCAGAATAAGAGAAGTCATGGGAACTCGTTTTATTTGAGTTTTTGAGATTTGATCTGAGCTTGTGTTATTTCATAATTCCAAAAAGGTTAATAAGTGAAACTGTGTTGTGTGTAATGTTTTGGGGTTCTTACAGGAATTCCATGGGTATGCAAACATTCAGACAAAAACAAATCCAGGCTGTCCCTGAGTAAAAAAAACACTCCATCTTGCCTTCATTGTATGGAACCTATTCCAGAGAGTTCTTAAACATTTGTTAAATCCTATTTGAGTCCACATAATGTTGTATGATGCTCATATTCACCACAGGGGCCAAATCTCTGTCAGGGGGGGGAAGGAGAGTTGAAGCTGAACTCACCCAGGAGCAGATGTAAGGGAACAGGGACCCCAGGAATAAAGGTAGCCTATATGGAAACTGGGCAGCAACCTTGGCTTACATTATGCCGTCGTGCTGCCTGCTTTTACTGCCCTGGCCATGAGCAGAGTCTGGAGGTTTCCCCCCTCACTGATCAGCTCTGACAGGCTGTTCCCAGCTGCTACCAGGAAATTAGGAAGACATTGATTTGGAAAGAGATTGCAGGATATGCCCAAACAATTTGTCTTTAGTTTGTGCTAATAGATGAACAAAATACATTTGTTAGGTTTTGTAGGAGAAACATTTACAACCACCAATGTAACATTGGGTTATTTCAAGAGAACTATAAAATATTTGCGTCAGAACAGTTGGATGATCATTTTGAAGGGGTAACGTAAGAGGGCATTACTTGAACCGTGACACGACGCAGAATATACTGTACATGTTCTTAAAAAGCGATGAGGCTCATGGACTAATCATGATCCACTGTCACTCAAAGGTAATGACAAGACCAAACGCTTTTCCAGGGATTACAAGCTAGCACCTACCAAATAACACTACAGATCAGACTCACAGTTGGAAGGGGGGAGATTTAAAGGTGACATATCATACTACCAGGTGTGTGTGTGTGTGTGTGTGTGTGTGTGTGTGTGTGTGTGTGTGTGTGTGTGTGTGTGTGTGTGTGTGTGTGTGTGTGTGTGTGTGTGTGTGTGTGTGTGTGTGTGTGTGTGTGTGTGTGTGTGATTAGCCGTTACAAGCCATTTTGACAATCAGCTTCTTCTGACATCACAAGTGGGCGTGTCCACCTAGAGGTGTGCTGGATAGATCAGTCTACAGCACACCCAATGGAGTGTAGCAAATATTGCCCATCTATCCATCATACATCTAGGTGGACACAGGACACTTGTGATGTCAGATTTTCAAAATGGCTAACGGCAAATCACACCCACACCTGGTGGTATAATATGGTCACCTTTAAGACATTTACATTTACATTTAGGGCATTTAGCAGACACTTTTATCCAAAGCGACTTACAATGAGTACATTTGTCATAAGAAGTGCAACAATATATCGCTGTCGGTACAGTAAGGATGTTCATAGAACCAAGTGCAAGTACAACAATCACTAGGCTAACCAATTCCCCGTGTTACAGCAATGATAGCAGCTACTGCAGTTGCTACACAGTTAAGTACTATAATACAATACAACACAACACAATCCAATACAGTGTACAATGGTGGACAGATGGTGGAGGGTGGCTATGCAGAGTTGAGGTGGACTTTGAACAGGTGAGTCTTGAGTCTTTTTCGGGAGATAGTGAGAGCTACATTCATAAGAGCTACATTTTAAATTGAGTTCAATATATCTTGCCATCGCAAACGCTCAGCCATTAGTGAGTGTAATGTGCTGTGAGAATATCTGTTTGGGGTTGGCAGCACTTTCAGTCCCCTTATGAACCCATTTCTATTGTAGACCACTCACGGTTCATTGCTGACCAATCAGGGCACCTCTGCCCTGATCAGCTCAGGGAATCCATCTCGCCTGTCAATCCCAGGCGCGTGTGAATGCACAGAGGTGGTCCCTCAGTCCAGCACACTGATTACTAGACAAGGAGGAAGTATCATGTTCTGCTGGCCACAAACATGTTGGGCTTTAGCCAGATTACAAGGCTTAACAACTGCCTGGTTTTGGGAAGAGATTTAGAGATATTTTGTAAAAGGGATGATGTATGATTTCTTACTCCTCCCACACACATACACACAAACCCTTCGAGACCGAAATCCCCCCTTTTCAACAGGTGGTGGTTTGAACTACACATCATATTGAATATGGTCCCAAAAGATGCAAATCTGAATTGTTAATATGTATGTGAATAGATGTATTGTAGTTTTGAAGACATTTATTATTATTGATAATAATTAGGAAATATGATGGTATATCTGCAAATTTTCACTGAGGAAGTAAGGGCCCCTGTAATAATAAAACATCATATTGGGCCTTTCACTTCATCACACTAGAAGCGTTAATCCCTCCTCTGCTGTATTTGCTCTGGAACAATATGAACAACTCTATAATAAACTCGAAACAATTTCTACCAACTAGAAAGGAATTAGAATGGATCTTCCCATTCAGGAAAGAAAAAGTTTGTACTCTTAAGTGCTCTTCACTCTTAAATAGCTACATCTGCTCTAATATAATTAAATCAGGTTTACTTTTCCCAACTCCAACTTTGGCAGTCTGGAGCGGCCGTTACCCTCTGAAGACAGCGTAATCGCTCCTTTGGTGGAAAATAATTGTGACTCAGATAACCCTTTTTACTGAAGGAATTCTCCAGCTCAGTAAATCCAGGGGTCGTGTCATAGTGCACTCTCAGCCTCCTATATCCCCCCCTCCCCTCGAGAATCCTGAGAAAACACTTCTTCCTCCCTCCCTTTCTCCCCATCAGCCCGTAGAAATGGTCAGACGAACTCAAGGTTGTACGATCACATGCACTGCAAAGCATAACTGCCAATCAAACTGAAAGTGGATCTTGAAAAGGTGTGACCCCTCAGGAGAAAGCTTTTGGTTTGAAAATAGGATTTACAAGCAGACGTTGTGGAGTTGACGTCAAAAAGGAAGACGACGATGAACTGCGTGCAAACCTCGCTTGAGAACTTTTTTTTTGTTGTAATTTACAACCTCTGGCTGCTAGCCTGTTAAAATACTATAATTCTGAAAACTTTCATTTCCCGTTTATACACACACACATTTACTCCCCCCCCCCCCCACACACACACACAGACACATTTATCCTCATGCACACACAATCACCCACACAGACAGACACACATCTACACTTACACACTTGGGGAGACAGGAAAGAACAATTCCACAGCCCATGGCAGTAGCGCACTCTTGGCAGTACCATATCCTGTCTGAGGGCGTCCTCAATAGCCTCAACCCCCCCCCCCGTCCCCCAGCACCCTCTACAGCGGCTGGGCCTGACATCCTGCTGGGCCTGGCCAACCAGCAGGGGTCGGTCCACGGGTCGGACTCTCGCCATACAGCAGAGAGGAGGACTCGTTTTTTTTTTGCCGGGAGAAACTTTGGCAAAAGACAAAGCACCTCTCCTTTCTCCTGCGTTCACTTGATTAAATCCAATGGGAGAGCTGTCTCATTGCCAAGACGAGGTAGACAGAGAAAGAAAGGAAGAAATGAAGCTCCGGGAAATATAAAATAATGGAGAGAGCAAAGGGAATGGACAATCAAATGCACACACTCATGCCACATATATATTCAGCATCAGTGTGCATGGAATTTGCACACACACACACACACACACACACACACACACACACACACACACACACACACACACACACACACACACACACACACACACACACACACACACACACACACACACACACACACACACCACTTCCTTTTAACTGCACAATATATCCTATTCATAGACTTACTTCTTAATTCAAACCCATTTCCATGTACAAGTGACTCACAATTAAACAAAACCAGTCCAGAGCTGACGCTTAATGCGCAGCAGTACCAACAATTGTCTCACAATCAGCGTTTACAGCCTGGTGGATGTAAAGGCAGGTCCCCTCAGTGAGGTCCCCTCAGTGAGATCCCCTCAGTCAGGTCCCCTCAGTCAGGTCCCCTCAGTCAGATCCCCTCAGTGAGGTCCCCTCAGTGAGGTCCCCTCAGTCAGATCCCCTCAGTCAGGTCCCCTCAGTCAGGTCCCCCCAGTCAGGTCCCCTCAGTGAGACCCCCTCAGTCAGGTCCCCTCAGTGAGACCCCCTCAGTGAGGTCCCCTCAGTGAGACTCCAACAGACTTTGGTTCCCCCTCATGACTTCATGGCTTTGTATGGGAGATACCATCTGCGTGTCCTTACTTGAAACAATGAAATCCCTAAAAAGTGTTTATCCGTGTCCTCTTATTTAAATGTGCAGACTACAACAGAATCAGTGAAGCAGCAGTAATATCAGAGAACACAACTGAGAGAGTAAGGCTAACACAAAACTGATGGCCCAGTTTACTAGATTCAAGCTGAGGTTTTTTCAAGCATATGCTTTTTTTGAAGTATTATAATTATATAAGTATTAAGATATCCCACCAACCTCATTACCTATGGTGTTTCTAGAAGAGCATTCAATTGCTTTTAAGAGCAAACAGTTGAATACAAACTGATGTTGAAATATGCAGGTTGCAGATAATCAGAAATTGCAGCTATGTAAATTCTCTTCAGCTGAAGTTTTGCATCCACACAAGAAAAAGTATTCTGAGAAACCAGATGCAGGAATTATGTAGACTGTGTAAAAACGCCACGAGCTGGTTGTGATCAACTCTCTGCACTTGGACGTTCCAAAAGGCTAAAATTCTTTCGGCTACTTATTCACATTTTCTATTTATCTTTATTTACTTTATATTGCATTGCTGCTGCTATGTGGCTTTTGAGGAACCAAGCCTAGGAATTTTACTCTTGTGTAGATGCACAATAAGATGTAATAAAAGGAGCGGCCCGTACATCACGCCTGTGTTTCATTGAAGAATACAAATTAGAATTTGTGGAAACTTCATTTGGGAAAGTGCTTGGCAGTGAAGGACGCGGTACTGAGCAGCAGGTGGTCCAGAGCCTCCAAGACAGACATACATTGGGCTCTGTACAGTTTAACAGAAGGATCTCTTGTTGTTACTAGATCTTACGGCCAGAGTTCAGAATATGTACACAATCTTATTTGCCCTTATTGGACGACACAGAATCTCAACTGTCAAACTACAGACTCAACTGGCGGACTCACATATTCAAATAATGACCGAATGCTTTCCATATAACCAACCGACAGAAAGACCGACAGACGACAAAGGGAACTAAATTGTCAGAAAGTATGAAAATTACAAATACCAAGTTTTACTGAGCTTCCGAAACGCAAGCCAATGTTAACCGAGAAATAGTTTGTAGAAACAAGAACAAATATAAATTGGTAATACAATAGTTAAATTCTTGTGAGCTACTTCTCATCCAAACATCGATCGACAGGGTTAAGCACACATATCTCAAGGACTATGAGATGTTTCCAAGCCATAATGTGGACGGTTAGGAACCCAGCATGGAATCTGCAGACACTGCTGCTCACTGCTTTACCAGATGCATTGAATAACCACAGCATCACAAGACTATTTGCGTGTGAGAGAGTGAGTGAGTGAGAATATGATGCAAAACCTGGAGGGAACGAGAATGATAAGGTTAATTTGTGGAGCGTGACTGATAAGCAGCTCTATTCGGAGCAAGCTTTCATGAGAAAATAGGGATAAATCTTGTTGGCACACCCAGCCTTTTATAGAGGAAAAGAATAGCTACATTTAGACATACCATCATCAAGGCCGGGCCCAAACACTTAAACAGTACACTTATTTAAATGGTTTGAGCTTGTATGTTTTTATGTGTATTGCATCGTTGCAGTATAGCTAAGTTGTTTATGCACTTAAAGGAAGATCAAAAGTCAGATCTTGTTTTGACTCTTGGATCATTTTAGGAAGGACGCTATATACACCATGAAAACCAAGGTGAAGCACATAGTATATGTATACATTGTAGAAAAAGGTTTTGTTTTCCAACAAGAAGACAAAAATATCAATCAAAACAAAACAACGTGAATGCACTTCTTGCTTTGGATGTTGCATGAGAAGGCTACCTGCAGGCATCGTGGAAAGGTGGCATCTCTGAGGGGTTGTTCTGGCGACATCAGCTGCCACAGCAGGTCTCTCCTAGGTCATGATCCAGAACATCAACACAGGCAGAGGGTGGGATATGAGGAGCTGAAAGCTCCTTATGACTGATCAACTACTCCTAGCATTTGACAGACGGCCTGGAGTCATGCTCCACAACAGCTTGGACCGTATAAAATTGTGCTTGTCAACTCAAACACGCAGAAATCTAATTACTTAAATAGTCTCAATTGATTTAATTGACTGACCTTAGATAATATGACAAGTTAAAATACAGTGAATGGACAGATGTCTGACTGTAACTCAATTGGATAAAGGTTGGTACTTCACATTTTTGCTAAATTCAATTTCCTCTCTGTGCAGGGAGTGTCACATTTCAGTTGACATTTTAGTTCACATAAAGTCTCGGCATGTGTCCAAAGACGTCCTTAAAAAGGGGACAATTGCTACTGAAAAACATTCAACAGCATCATCCTCTTCAAAGGTGTCATGTCAATGTACACCGAGCACCCTATATATTTAACAAGTAAGACAATTCACCTCAATTTGACAGAAAGGTCTTTGTTTTAGAATTCTAGGTCATTTAGATATCAGACTATAAAATTATTGGAGGATGACTTGAACCAAATGAAGAGTGAGATAAAAACATTGGAGAACACTGCCACCTGGGGGTCGTACTGTTACCCTTTAAGTGATGTAGCTTCATATTGGAGTGAACACTACCGTTCAAAAGTTTGGGGTAACTGTGAAATGTCCTTATATTTAAGAAAAGCACTGTATTTTTTCAATGAAGATAACATTAAATTCAATACAGTCTAGACATTGTTAATGTGGTCAACTATTCTAGTTTGAAAAAGCTTATCTTTAATAAGATATCTCCATAGGTCTACAGCGCCCATTTCCAGCAAACATCACTCCTGTGTTCTAATGGTATATTGTTTAGCTAACCGTTTTAAAAAGCTATTGATTGATTAGAAAACCCTGTCATGTTTTCAAGGAAAACATGAAATTGTCTGTGTGACTTTTGAACGGTAGTGTATATCGGTTAATGATAATTCTCTCTTGCCCATTTCTATATCAGCATTGCTGATATCCACATTTACATTAGATGCTGGTTGGGACAGCTCTCATTTGGTGCAGAAAGAAGCCTTCAAACAATGAAGATGAGATGAAGGAGTAGTCAGCATTTTTTATATATATATATCTTCTTGTTATATATCTTCCCTTTGGGTGTTAGAAAAGACATTCAAAAGTCCAACATTATCAAAACTCTTAAGTAGCATTTTTAATCATAACAATAATGAACTGACACAGAGCGGACCTTATTTTAATTCCTATATCTTTATTATATTACATCAAAAGCTGAATCAAATAATATGATTTTAAGTGCAACAAGTTGGGACAACCACAACAGAACTCACTGGGCTATGCATGTTTGTGTTTTGGTTTTCCAACATGTAGAAACATGGTAAGTGCTATTGGTGTACAAATCCTACAGCCAGCCTCATGACTTGCGCGTATTCAGTTAACCTGGAACGCAGGTCAAATGCCTTCAATTGTGTGGGATTGTGTTGTTCTATACGGTCAACACTAGTTTGCTTTACATTGTGCGTTAAGCGTTTCCGTAGCACGGTTCCAACCCCTCCCTCAGTTTGAGCTCCAACTGACCTAGTTCCACCGAGTGGGGGGGGGGGGCTGGTCAGGGAGGGTAGGGGGAGCTACTTTTTAGCAGTCTGGAGACGCTCGCCGACATTCTCCCAGTTGATGACATTCCAGATGGCTTTCACGTAGTCGGGCCGCACGTTCTTGTACTGGAGGTAGTAGGCATGCTCCCACACGTCGATACCAAGCAGGGGAATGAGACCTAGGCAATCACGGAGAAGAAATGCTATGACGATCAACCCAGCAGATCTGCTCTATACAGTGCTTTCACTACACAACTGCAGTGCAACGCATCACGTTTACAGATTAAAGCATCAATTAAAATACAGGGTTGCACATTCAACAATTGCTTAGCCGGTAGCGTCTTCCAATAAGACAGTTAAAAAAATGTATTTGCTGAAAGATAAGTACATTTTAGAAAACAGTGGAGCTGATTTTGTTTTGTGGGATAAAAACATTTTGTTTTGTGGGATTTGGTGCAAATCGGATAAGAGTCTCTAAATAAAAGTTAAAATAAAATAAAAAAAACAGGAATTTGGGTGGTTCTCGGGGGCAGTGTAGCTTACAAAAAAAAGAGGTATTTTTCAATCATTTGTTTTTTTACATGGCCAGATTGTGATCTCGTCTTCAGTACCCCTGCAAGTTGGTTTGAAAATTCATATTAGGTCAACTATTTACAAGTGGATGGTAAATACAGTTCCAAAAGTTAGTTCTCAATTTAACTTTAAGTATATTCAATAACAATCACGCAGGAAGCCAAGGAGGGCATGTGTAGTGGTTAAGCACTGTGTGAAGATAGCCATTTGGAGAGCTTACCTGTGGTCCCTTGCAGAGGGTCCTGGTTGGCGCAGGCGGCCACGCGCAGGCGGCCGCTCTCCTTGTCGTAGCCCAGCCAGCCCCAGCCCGACCCCTGCACGGCCACTGTGGCCGCCGACAGCTTCTCCTTCAGCATCTGGAAAGAGCCGAAGTCCCGCTGGATGGCTGCCAGCAGCTCACCTTAGGGCACGAGAGGATGGTCAATGGGGAACGACAAACACGGCAGTATTTATCATTTTAATCCACACTCTGGGTGCTTTTAAAACAGGACAGAACCATGCATTTCCCACACGGTCACACATCACGTTCATAATATCAAGAGCTCTACTTCAAAGTCATTGATTCAGTTTCAAAAGAATAAAGTCCAACCGGTCGTCTCAAATCGCGAGACCACCAAGACATGAGACCGTTAGCCTCCCCCACCTTGCGGCTCCCCCCCACCGGTGGGAGAGAGGTTTGTCCAGAAGATGCTGTGGTTGATGTGGCCTCCTCCATTGAACCTCAAGGCCGGCTGCAGGGCCACCTGGGCGGACACATCTCCTGGATAAAACAAATGAAGACATCAATCATCTGTTCATGATGCTAAAACAGGCATAGAACTCCTACACATAAATGTGATGATCAAATGTATCATGCATTACTGTAACGCCCGTCCATATTCTTGCCACTGGTTTGAAACACCCCTTAATGACTTAATACTTAATAGTACATGAACATGGTTTTGAGCATTTCATAAGGATGCCCACTGGGCGCCTCCCTAGGGAGGTGTTCCAGGAACATCCAGTGGGGGGGAGGAGACCTCAGGGAAGACCCACGACTAGGCAGAGATTATATCGCAACACTGACGTGGAAAACGCCTCGGTTTGACTCGTCAGGGCTGGTCAATGTGGCCGGGGAAAGGGAGGGCTTGGGCCCCCTACTAGAGCTGCTGCCCCTGCGACCCGACTACAGATAAATGAATACAGACGAGGATAAACATCAAGCAACAAAAGTTAAATACCCTTTGCAAGAGCTTCCTGGTACTTCTCCTCCGTAATGTTGAGGTTGTTGACATAGGTGGCGTGATGCTTGCTGTGGTGCAGCTGCATTATCTCTGCGTTGACGTGGGGCTCCAGGGCAGCATAGTCGTAGGTCAGATCAGGCAGCGCGTGCTTCTGTCTGACAGACGACACCTGTCCCACAGCTTTGCTTAAGGTGGCTGTGCACCTGAAACCCAATAGATAGTAGAAACATTGTATGATCTGTGGCAACATCTGCAACGGAATAAGACTATTAAGCAACAATATAGAAAAGAGAAAATAATATTTCATTGGGCATTTAAGTATCTATAGGAAACATTTGTATTTTGAAATGGTTTGCAAGGGATAGTGTTAGTTTAACAGAAAATTAAGCCCCTGAAAGAGATTACCAATAAAGAAAGAGTGTAAGGAGGGAAAACATAATGTTTCAGTAGGCCTACATAAGAAATTCCGGTTATAGCTTTTTTTTTTAAAGGTAACGTTACATTTCCTCATGATATTTATGTTATGTTCCACCTGCGCATGTTTGGTATCTGCGGTTAACATGCTTGGACTGGGACTCCCAAGTGTCATATAATGTTGAAGTCATTGTCATCTCATCGAATCCAACCCTGACCATTTACGTGCTCCGTGTGTATTTTTTCTCCAGTAGTGGGACACGTTTGAAAGTTGTTAAAAGGCATTTGAATAATCACAAGCTAACCTATCTGTGATGCTAGGCTACCATAGCATGCAGGCCAGCTAGCCAAGTCTCTTGTCTTTCTGAAAGTCACGAACAGCTACAAATAAATTCTTCTTGATTTCCCAATGCTCCTTAACAACATGTGCGTTACACCCGACTCGGGTAGTAGCTTTACCTGTGTATTTGGCCCACTCTGCTGAGCATGATCCCAGTGTTCAGACTCCTCAGCACTGGAGGCACAAGTTCAGTCACACAGTTGGCTGCCCTTGAAATGTTACGTCACTTCAGCAGACTGAACCATTATCACGACGAAGGGGTGGACCAGTCTGTCGATCATTATTTTTTTACACTTTACCTCTGATTTCATTCTCACAAAACATATTTAAAATGCACGGTCTATGAAAAGGATATTCGATACAGCGATGTGATTATTAATTTGTTGATTGTTTTATTTTGTCGCACTGTTCATAATACCGATATCAATGATTTTTTTTTAGTAAATTGGTTTCTGGTTTAAACATTTAAGCTGTATTTCTTACTGATAATGTGGATATAATATGACAAAAAATAACTTATTGTGTAACCTCGCTAATCCTATGAAATGCAGAAACTCAAACACAGTTATCACGTGAGCGTCGACTGCAGCGGGCTGCAGCCAGTGTTGCCAGATTGGACCATATTTTCCGCCCAACCTGGCAACGCTTGCTGGAGGATGAGATTTTGGCAGTACAAACTAATATTAAGCTTAAATCCAGGGCTCATGGGAAACTTCTGAACTTACTCACAAAGGAAAAGTATCCAAACATGAGGAAATGTTCTACCTCCTTGACTGCATTATTTGGCTCTGCTATATTATCAGCCTTTTCCCACATGAAGATTATTAAGTATATCAAATACCATTCCACCCATGACTGATGCTCATTTGGAAGACTGCTACTTATCAGAGGTAAAGGTGTTTTTTTTTGGTTTTTTTAAAGTACACATATATTTGAGTCAGACTATCCACCCCTTCCTCGTGAAAATGGTGAATTCCGCTAAAACCAGTGTTGCCAGATTGCGCGGGAAATATGGCCCAATCTGGCAACCCTGGCTGCAGCGCGGACCAGTGCGGGCGAAAGGACGTCGACGGCGCATCGGGCTTTCTGCGGCTGCCGCCATATATTTTTCGTGCTAATTATGATGGCGAATGCATCGACCCACGGATATTACAACTAGCTTCACCAGAACCAACACGGAGGCCGTCCTTTGCGTTTGTTGATCGTCGATTATTGGACCCGAGTGCGCGGATCTGTAGGAAACTGAGCGGGTAAGTGGAGCTTTAGTCTGCTTAGCAGCAGTCCCGCTAGGCTCCGGAAAAGGAGCGCCAGGGAGGGAGCTCCTTCCTTCACCGCCATTTTGTGATAACAAGAAGCCGAAACGGAGCCAGTATTTACACGCTGTTTGGCTTGAGTCACTGACCAACTTGTTAAGCTATACGGTACAAGGCTTGTGTTGAACTTGAGTTTAAATATATAGTTCGTACGTATTTGCGAGTTCACGTTTTTACATTTGGTGCTCCTGTGCGCTGCACGCACGCGCCTCAGCGCAGATGCCTGTCCAGTCCATCAAGGCACGTCACTGCATTTTTTTTTAGTATTTACTTCTATATCTCCGATATTTGCTATATATTTAAATATGTATAGATAATAATTTGGGTTCAAGACTTCTCACCACTATGTGACAGGGTGTCTTGTCCGCCCGTAACGACCACGTAAACAACGTTTAGGAGTCCTTAGACCCGAGCTTTAGCGTCATAACGTGAGCTCACCCACTCGGTTGTGATTCATTTCTACTTTTATGTGTTGCAGAGTTCAGAATGACCGAGGAGCCTCTTCCGAAGAAGGTGAGTGGTTTAATGCGCTTCAAAGATTAAAACCCGGCCTACAAACCCCAGTAACGTGCGCTATGGAGGGCCTCTTCATTGATGCATTGGATTTCTCTTCGTCTAGGTTCGCCTCAGTGAATCCGACATGAAGACCCTGACCAGGGAGGAACTGTGTGTCAGGTAGGTCAACTGTACACTGCTGGGCTGTGAGCTAGTTTGGTGACTCAAGCTTTCGTCTGTTTTTAACACTGGGTTCAAACGTTTTATCTTTTCATTAGGTGGAAACAACATGAAACCTATGTCCAGGTCCTCGAGGCAAAATATGCAGACTTGAGTTGTGAGTACCACACTTTTTAATTAAACTCAAACTATTCCCTGTACGCTATGCTGCACCCCCCCCGATTAAAATGGTAAATATCTGTGACCGTAATGCACTACACAACAATAGCTTCCATATTCTAATGCATCTTATTTCCTCTGTCCACCGTCATAGCCAACGATGTGACGGGTCTGAAGGAGTCTGAGGAGAACTGAAGCAGCAGCAGCAGGAGTCTGCACGCCGGGAGAACATCCTGGTCATGAGACTTGCCACGAAGGAGCAGGAGATGCAAGAATGCACGGTATGTGCTTCTCCATCTGACCTTTGTGCCGCTTATTAAAGCATCTGGTGTCCCTATAGAGGATCTACACCTGTGGTTTGCTGAAGCCAATCATGGCCTACTAGACAGCAGAAATGAACTACTCTGCAAAATAAGTCTAGCCATTCATTTGCGTCAATTATTGATTATTACATTTAGGATATTCTTTATCCAAAGCGACTTAAAAACATTAATTCACAATCACCCACCAGACTGCAGAGTCAACCACGCAGGGCGACAGCCAGCTTGTAGGCAGTAATTAGTGTGAGGCGTCTTGCTCAGGGTCTTCCTCGACACTCCGTTAGGAGGAGCCGGGGATCAAACTAGCATCCTTCCGGTTACAAGTCGACATGCTCTACCTCCTGACCTACTGTCGCCCCAATATCGCACCAATCACAAAGTGGTAAAAAGCGGGTAGCCTACCTTGCAGTTTGTGGATATACCTTTTGCTATCACTATGGAACTATTATCATAATGACCTTCATCTGCACTACGTGAGCCATAAAGGTACATTAAAAGCCTGTAGCTGGTGGTCACCGTTCTGCTTTTATGAGATTGGCGTTTCAGTGGATCATCTAGTTACTTAACGCCAGCAGTTACCACTCTCTCTCCATCAATCGCTGCCCTGTGCCAGCTGATTTCCATCCAGTTTGTTGGCCGGGGTCAGGGCGGGTTCTCCTTTTATACGACTGGATGTAGATGGTGACCTGCCAGTATCCTATTGTTTTAATATCTTCTTTATTGCACGGTAATGCATTAGTTAGCATTGTTTGCTCTGAGAAGATGATGGATGAGGGGGAGTGAAACCCTGTTGTGAATTTAGCTTCTGAGTAATGGGGGTACCGGTGCCCATCTACCGTCTTTGGAGATGTAGTCAAATGTTGTTCTTTTAGATGTGATTGATTTCTAAGTATAATCTTCCTTCTTGGCAGCAGATCTAGTTGGGGCCTCCACTTCTCCTTGGAGAGCAGTTTCTATACTTTCATTAAATGATGGTTGCTTTCATTCAAACTGAATGCCTGTTGCAGCGTGGATGAAATGGTGTATCGCCGACATCTCGTTTATCTCTAATTTGTGATCCTGTCTTGAAACACTGTTGGATAACCTTGTTAAACTCAAACAACGATTAAGATGTGGCCTTTAGATGCTGTTTGGTTAAAAATAATAGGACGAGAGACTGGACATGTTACTGCTGAGTGTGTAGTCCTGTCTTGTGGTTGTACTGACGGCCCTTTTCTCGTCCCTTCAGACCCAGATCCAGTACCTCAAGCAAGTCCAGCAGCCCAGCGTCGCCCAGTTGCGTACGTCCATGGTGGACCCGGCCATCAACTTGTTTTTCCTCAAAATGAAGGGCGAACTGGAACAGACTAAAGACAAACTGGAGCAGGCCCAAAATGAACTGAGTGCCTGGAAATTTACACCTGATAGGTAAAGGCAATCAAAAAAAAACCAAAAAATAACTCCCCTCCCAAAAAACAAAAGTCAAGACCTCCTCACGACCCCACTCTCACTGCAGGCATGCAGGGACTAAAGGTGGAGGGGAGGCAGAGGTACTCCCCACGAGACTCAGACTCTTACTGAAAGCCAGACACTGCAGAAACAAACTGCCATGTTGGGTTTTTCTATGTACTCTTGCACTGTGCCAGCTACACATCACATAATGTAACTGGGAGAAAAGACGGTATGGTCAGGTGACGCTTGTGTTTTCAGATCTCTTCCCCCCCCCCACCCCCGTTAACCCCTCACCACCCAAGGGCCTGCAGGAGTCGGGACTGTTTGTTGTGAAGAGGTGGTCCCTCACTTCCAACATGGATATGCCCCCCCAAACCCAGACCAGACAGTTGACTTTAATATAGATGGAGTTGTGGTGGAGATTGAGTCAGTCTTGGGGGAGGGAATCCTGGCTGAAGCAAGCGGCTTTTCTAGGCCTAAATCAGCAGTTGAACTCTTGACAGACCGTCCCCCGTACCACTTTGTAAAAGACTGTGGGACAGGTTGCCTGAGAACCTTTTTTTAAAAAAGACATTCTGGGACACAGTTTAGAGTACATTGCAATAATTTGCAATAACAAAAAAGGTTTTAGGATGGGTTCTGTGAGACTTTGGGGGATGAGCCGGTAGTGATGATATGAGACTGTTGGGGAGGAGCCAATAGAATGCTTAAGACTGTGGAGGCGGAGCCAGACCCCCCAGTCCTGAAGGGCCTATGGTTGAGGCCCGACGGTCCGACCGCCTGTGTCTCTGAACACGGGCCGACGCACGGGTAGAGTGTTATTTCCATGTTTTCCTTGTGACTTATTCTTTTGTTGATGTTGTTGTTGATGTTGCTGTTCATTTCCTTTTTTCTCTCTATTCCCTAAAGCCCCTCGGCACTCACCGCAGTGTGTGAACCACCTAGATCAATTGGCACGAACGCATTTCTCTGCTCTTACCGACTGCAATGTAAAAGTGGTGGAAGATGTAATGAGTGACGCTTCGTGAGGTTTCGCCTCGCCAAGCGTTCAATGGGACACACTGCTGAGGGTGCGAGTGCTCTTGTTAAATGCAAATGTCTTAACTAAGCAATGTTTTCAAGTTGGTGCCAATGTATTACTTGTATACATCTGTATATTTTTGTGATTGACGTCACATCCACCCCTCAATCGTAACAAGCAGCCCCCCCCCCATCTAGTTTTCATTCTCACCAATGTGGTAATCCATCAGGACTGTACTTTAAATTTAAAACCGGATATTTAAAACATTTGTCTTATAGGTCATAGAATGTGAATGTAATGTTAATGCACTCAAACAAGCATGACTAGGACTTTAATATGACCTTTAGTGTGATAAGTTAACGTTATACACTGGAAAAGATCCATTCTATACTTCAAGACAAATATTATTTTTTATTGTTGCCTATTTTCTAGAAAATATGGCCACATGCATGTTTTGAAAACCCCTAACATGAGATCCTTACTTTTCAGCTTTGTCTGCAAAACCATTTTAGCACCTAGCGCACATCACTATGCTAGTAGACTGGCCTTGTTAACTCTGCCATTGGGCCAAATGTGGGATGGCGTTGGTAGTTCTTAGTGCTCGTGATTTTTTTTCTGTTTTCTGTTGATCGTTGTTGCAGTTCAGGGTTGATTCGTTATCCTTTAAGTCACTGTGGGGCTCTGCTGTGTTCATCCTGTCCGTGAGCCCCGGGTGTCTTTCAAAGTATAGCTTGTACTTTGTGTTTTGTAATTATTGGTGCTTCCAAAGCTATTTTATACTCCTCTGAATGCAGTACTCCAGCCGGTGTTTACTTTGAGGGTTTTGTGGCTGAATTGCTTAAAGATCCCGTACTAGGATGTTCCGACTTACTCACACTGTACTTGTACATATAAGTGATGTGGGCCACGTTAATTTATTAAGGGTCTGTGGTAGCATATTTAACCAACTACCTAGTTTGTTAATTTCAGTTTTATCGTGCTAATCCTTATGAATCTATTTTTAAACCTAGTCGGACGCAATACACTAGGATCTGAACAAATTGGCAAATAATTTCTGGTTTTTCTTGGCGCGACATGGTACATGTACCTTTCTATAAGTAGGACGGTGTACCCTGTCTAGTCTTGGATGAACACTCTTTAAAGTGGTCCTCGTTAGATTAGGATTGGTGGATAGGCCCAGTCGTCGGGAGGCGGTAGGGCCTCCTACTCTTTCACCCCTGGACAACGCTCTTGTCTGCTGGTTCACTGTGTGATGTGAGACTTGTCTCCCTTGCAGCCAGACGGGCAAGAAGCTGATGGCCAAGTGTCGAATGCTGATCCAGGAGAACCAGGAGCTGGGCCGCCAGCTCTCGCAGGGACGCATCGCCCAGCTGGAGGCTGAGCTGGCCCTGCAGAAGAAGTACAGCGAGGAGCTCAAGGGCAGCCAAGACGGTAAGAGGCTCGCTTTGGCAAACGCTCCCTACCTCTTTTTTTTTTGTGTATAATGTTCTTTTAGTCGGCTACGAGACTTCTGACGTAGTTCCTTGCATGGCGTCCTTCCCCTCCAGAGCTGAATGACTTTATCATCCAGCTGGATGAGGAGGTGGAGGGCATGCAGAGCACCATCCTGGTGCTGCAGCAACAGCTCAAGGAGGCCCGGCAGCAGCTGTCCGCCGGCACCCCGGCCGCCGCCACCGCCGCCGCCACCGCCCCTAGCCGGCTGTCCCCCTGCGCCTCCCACTCCTCGGCAGAGAACTCTGGCCAGCAGCCCGCCACGCCCTCCGATTCCCTGGGCAAAGACTACGGGGGCCGAGTCTCCAACGGACCCAGCAACGGCAACTCCTCCCAGCGCAGCGACACGGCCACGCCCAGCCTGTATCGCGAGGTCAGCAGCACCGAGGAGGACTTCCCCATGTCCCCCGCCGCCTCCAGCCCCGGCGAGAGCGAGGCCAAGCGGCCGCGGCGCTCAGAAGAGGCCACCGGGAGCCAGGCGGGGGGTGGAGGAGGAGGAGGAGGACGGGCGGGCGGGTTCGGCACCCAGCTCAGCGCCGGGTACGAGAGCGTGGACTCGCCGACGGGCAGCGAGACGTCCCTGACCCAGCACTCGAACGACACGGACTCCAACACGGACCCGCAGGAGGACAAGGCTGCGCCGGTGGTCAAGGGGAGCAGGACTGCGGGGTCGCGGCACGCTCAGAACGGCCTGGACTCGGGCGCGAGCAGCGGTGCGGTTTTGTAATGTTCAGTCCATGTACTTTGTATACACATCTTAAGGTCCTTATTTCTTCTTTTTTTTTAATACAAAACATGATCACAAAGGCTTAGTATGTAACAGTGCTGTTGTCCAGGAAACAACTCCGTTTGCACCTGCTCCTGCTCTTCTTTAGTGAGGCCTCTGCCCTGTTTTGGTTGTTCAGCAGGAATGTTACATGATATGGTAATGTTGGTCAACTCAATTTGAGCTGGTGTCTGTTCAAGGTTAGATTTTATTTTTTCCTCTATTGCTTGATTATCTGAAAATGTTTATCTGAAAATCAAAACGCCGTAACCCATTGTTAATAGTTCTGCAAGTGACCATTTCACTAAATCACAGTGACTTTGCAAAGTTAATTTTTTTCTTTTTTTTAAGATGTTTTTTTAAGGAGTTTCCTGTTGAATAGATTCTGTTTGACTTGTGTGTTAGTTTATATGCAAAGTACCTTGTTCATATTATTCTGACTTGAATCCTTTTCATGTATTGACCAAATATCAATAAATACTTTTAATAGTATTGTGAAGAATAATTTGTTTTAAAAAAATATATATATATATATATATAAAGGACACAAGGCCATTATACACTCTTACTCTGGTAGAGACGGGGGTATGTTCAACTATTGTGGTACAAGGCAGTTTAACCACCATCATGACAAACAAGACTCCAGGGCTTGTTGTTCGTTCCAAGCCTGATATCACCATCCTCTCCTTGTGATTCCTCTCCAGGGGATGTTGTATAAGTAAGGCTTTCCCAGAGCTCTGGGCTTTGCCAATGACGCACGTCTTCCGGGGGAAGGTCTTCCAGGCCGCACAGGGGCGCTGCTTCCTACAGTGCTGCATTGTGTCCCTTTACTTGAGGTGGAGCGCTTCGTTCATTCCACAGCCTTCAGCGCACCATCCAGTCACATCGGAGAAGAACCGAGCAACAGCACTGAGCGGAAGCAGCCCAACGCATCTTTTTAAAATGAATCCTGAAACGGTTGTTATAGTGTCCGCTGCAAGGACGGCAATTGGTACAGTACAATATCGCATTATTGAACGTAGTTTCGTTCATCGTAATAATTATTTGTATACGATATTGTATACGTATGTCTTAATACAATATTGCCCTTCTGTAGTTGTTCGTTTCGTTGTATTTGACAGACAAATTGCGTATCAAATGAATTACTCTTAACTATTAGTCAATTCGACATTTTGTTTCAATTAGTGATATTTCTACTTGTTTAGTTAGATCGTGTTCGCCCCTGCGGTCCGCTGATTGGCCGCTCAGCCTGTACTGATAGCTGTCAGGACAGTGATTGGTTGAGACGCTGTAGTGCGACCGGTCCTAATAGTTCTATTGGCAACATGTAAAACTCGTTACACTTGTTTTATGCATTCACTTTGATCTATTGGTCATAACTGTTCAATTGATATAACTATTTACCATACTTCCGTTTTACTGTATTTTTATTTTATGATAACTTAATTGTTAATTATAACCACAATCGTTTTGTTAACAGTCCCTTTTCATTGTTGATTGAATCATTATGCTCTCTTGATTTACTAAAAGATTAGGACCGTTTAAGGATAACATAAATAACAAAAGCTTTTTTTTTTCTTGGCTAAGGCTCCTTCAACGGGGCCCTGTCCACGGTGCCTCTGCCTGACCTGTGCTCCGTGGTGATCAAGGACGTCCTGACGAGGGCTGGGCTGAGGCCAGAGGAGGTCTCAGAGGTTATCATGGGACATGTGCTAACAGCAGGTAGGGCTGACGACATCACACAGATAAATGGCATAGTTCTTGATAGTGTAATCCTGGGGTGGGCGGGGCAGACGGTGGGGCGAGGGGCGGACGGTGGGGCGAGGGCCGGACTCCCAGCCCAGAGGTTCTAGAGTCAATCTCCATTGTCTGCAACACGAACACTAAACTGTTCAAAATATCTAACTGGAAACAAAGTGTACGCATTGGTAATTCTCACTCCCCATACCTTGACTGCAGTGGCGGTTCTACGTCAAGTTACGCCCCGGGCAAGGGGGGAGGTTGGTTTATCTCATGGTCTCCCCTCTCTCCGAGCTGGGGGGGGGGGGGTAGCACTTTCTAAGTTCTCGTGCCGCCCTCACGTGTCATGAAAAAATACTGGCTGCCTGGTTCACACGTGCCCAGAACCGCCCCTGCTTGACTGTAATATTGGTGTGCCACAGGGGTTCAGTATTGGGCCCTATCTTGTTTTAGCGCCTGTACATTAATGCCTTACCTTCAGTCTGTCCATCTGTGAATATACAAATGTATGCAGATGACACAGCTCTTCATGTGCATGCAAAAAGCAAACTAAAGCAGGCTGCAACTAAACTGCCTGAAGCACTGGTCTACGTTTCTGGCTAAAAAGGCGAAAAACTCTTGGTTCGGTCTGATTTTAAATACCTTGGTATCATTTTAGATTCTAATTTAACTTTTAAAAACATGTTAAAAAATTGGCTAATACCATCAGATTTAATCTGGCTAATTGTAAACACATAAGGCCTTGTCTAACAACAGAGGCAGCCTGGTCTCGCATATACTGTTTTTCCCACAAGCTAGTCCCAAGCAAATATGACAACTCTGAAACCAATTGAAACCCTTTATAAGCAAACCTTAAAAATATTAGATCAAAAACGTGTCAGCTATCACCCCTGCCATATCATAAATAAGTGACTTATTTAATTTGATTTTTTTTTTTTACATTATCTACATGCCTGTCTAATTTTCAAAATATTACATGCGCTTGCACCTCCTCCAATGGTTGAGTTTATGCAGCAAGGTTACAGCAGTTTATACAGAAAAACAGCAGTGGCAGGGCAACCAGGGCAGTCACCAGGGGAGACTGTGTTATACAGTATAGACGTAGCAAGTTTTGGCCAAACAGTCTTCTCAGTACGGGCCTCAAATTACTGGAAAGTAAAAGTACTGCCTTCCTACTGAACTTAAAGAAAGCGCCAGCTTTCTATCATTTATAACAAAACTTAAGAGATGGATTAAAAAACAACCAAAACTGCATTCATCAATTCTCTCTTCTCTCTCTCTCTCTCTCTCTCTCTCTTCTTCTCTTCTCTCCTCTCTCTCTCTCTCTCTCTCTCTCTCTCTCTCTCTTCTCTCTCTCTCTCTCTCTCTCTCTCTCTCTCTCTCTCTCTCTCTCTCTCTCTCTCTCCTGCCTTTTTCCTTATTAATGTAATGTGATAACGTGTTGACCTGCCAAGGGACTACAGATGAAAATTAGCTTTTTTGCACCTTTACATTTTGAGTGTAAACTAAAAATGTCAATGGATGTGCATTGTCCCTTTAAATAATTAAATCTCATCCTCCACTGAAGACAGTTTTCAGAAGAAACGGTGCTGCAGTTTTTTGTCAATCAAGTGGTAAATTCAGTCGGGATGATATGATACTATCTTTTATCATTCATAAAAAAATATGTCATGGAATGTCACGCCGTCTATCTGCACTACCTTTGCAGTCGATCGCTATCGACATATTGGGCACCCCTGATGTATACAAACAAGAACACACCTGCAGATCGCTATGGATAAAAGAATGTGCTAAAACGGTACACAGACGTAATTTCTCTTTTTTCATGTCCCCTTCCTGTCCTGAACCAGGTCACGGGCAGAACCCAGCGCGGCAGGCCAGCGTCAAGGCGGGCATCCCGTACCCAGTGCCTGCCTGGAGCTGCCAGATGGTGTGCGGGTCGGGCCTGAAGGCCGTGTGCCTCGGGGCCCAGGCCATCCAGACCGGGGACGCGGTGGTGGTGGTGGCGGGGGGCATGGAGAGCATGAGCAGGGTAGGTGCTGAAAGTGGGGGGGCGGCAGTAGCTCAACGACTCAGGGAGTTAAATGGTAACCGTAAGGTTGCTAGTTTGATGTCGAGTGCTGAGTGTCGAGGTGTCCCTGAGCAAGACGCCTCACCCTGACTGCTTCCGACGGCGTCGGTGTGTGAATTTGTGAATGAATGGTTCTAAGTAGCTTTGGATAAAAACATCAGCAAAATCCCTTGAATGTAAAATGCCTAGGAGTCTCTAGAACCCCTTGCCGATAAGACCAACCCAAAGCGTTCATCACACCTGGGTGTCTGTTCATGAATGACCTGTCTCTCCCTAAGGCTCCTCACACGCTGCAGATGAGGGCGGGGGTGAAGATGGGGGACGCCGCTCTGCAGGACTCCATGGTGGCCGACGGCCTGACTGACGCCTTCCACGGCTACCACATGGGCATAACGGGTGAGGACAGCCAAAACAACACACTAAACACTGAGCTGTCAGTATGGACCAGGATGTCCTATGGATTTCCTTTCCTATGCAGCAATGAACTACAACCAGCGACACGATCTTGCCATTAATCCGACAACTCTGTCATCAAGGCTGCCACTCACACTTCACTTAAAACTGCACTTTTTATTCCTTACTAGCCGAGAATGTGGCAGGGAAGTGGAGCGTTACCCGGGAAGAGCAGGACAGATTTGCAGTTCAGTCGCAGAATAAAACCGAGGCTGCTCAGAAGGCTGGACATTTTGAAGCAGAAATCGTCTCCGTCTTGGTGCCATCCAGAAAAGGCAAGCGTTGTTCTCCTGACACCTAAACTATGCTGCATCTGTTCCATCTTGAACCATGTTCAATAGAGGTTACTTCATCTTTCCTTCAGGTCCTGTGGAGGTGAAGGCAGACGAGTTTCCCCGCCACGGCAGCAGCATGGAGGCCATGTCCAAGCTGAAAGCCTGCTTCGTCAGGGACAGCAGCGGGACCGTTACCGCCGGCAACGCCTCAGGTACAAGGCCGCATGCCAGACATGTTGTCCCCCAATTGTCTGCCGAATATCAATTGGCTAGCTGCCCATCGGTGTGTGGAGGTTAACTGGGGCTCATGTTTTCTTTCTGTGCTAGGTATAAATGATGGAGCAGCAGCAACTGTCCTCATGAGCCAATCAGAGGCTGACAAGCGGGGCCTGAAACCCATGGCCAGCATCTCCAGTTGGGCCCAAGCGGGCCTCGACCCATCGATAATGGGGACTGGACCCATTCCAGCCATTAGGAAAGCGGTGAGAACTGAACAGGACGTTTAGCATAATTCAATCCATCTTTTATCCTCCTTGTACCTTTCATTTATTGATGATTGTGGTGCAGGTGGAGAAAGCAGGATGGAGGCTGGAGGATGTGGACCTTTTTGAAATCAACGAAGCTTTTGCTGCACAGTCAATCGCTGTGGTGAAAGAACTAGGCCTGAATCCAGACAAGGTGAGCCATTCTTTAGATTATAAGCAGTCCCCGCTATTCTCCGGCAGAGGGATGCATGATTGATCCTGCAGGGCAGCGGTAGCTCAGGAGGTAGCGTGGGTTAACAGGTAACCGGTAGGTCGCTAGTTTGATCCCCGGCTCCCCCTAGCTGAGGGTCGAGGTGCCCCAGACCGAGAGGCCTCACACTGACTCATTGGTGTATGAATGAATGGTCGATTTGGATCGACGTGTAATCCTGTCCCATCAACTCTACCTTCCACATTCCCCTTGTTCTCGCCAGGTGAATGTGAGTGGAGGAGCCATCTCTCTCGGCCATCCCATAGGTATGTCTGGCTGCAGAGTGCTGGTCACCCTGCTGCACGCACTCCAAAGGACGGGAGGAAAGAAGGGCGTGGCGTCCCTCTGCATCGGGGGTGGGATGGGCATCGCCATGTGCGTGGAGAGGGTGTAGATCAATGACGTACGGGACGTTGGAACCGTATTTGTTTAGACTATCTGGAAATGTAACTTAATTTATTGGGGGCTGACCTTGAGGTGTTCCATCGCAGGACAGCTTGATGGATGTTATCACACATTCTACCGTCTTATCTTGTGACGTGTGCTGCTTGTACCTCTTCTCCTGGATGGTCGTGTTCTTCCAGCGCGGTTGATGAAGTCATCAGGCTTTTGTCGGTGGTTACTGAGTTGGGTTTGAATTACCTCAGGAGAGCTGGGCTTTTTGGTACAATTTCCAATGCCTTGTGAATATTAATTTTTACCGACAGTTTAAGTGAGCTGGGAAAATAGTTAGCAATAACTAGACGGTACTCTTGGCCTTAAATACTAATCCATCCTTATACATTTGATGTGTTGTGCCAAAAATAAGCTTACATCTTTCTCCAGCATTCCACTCCGTCTTTGCAATGTCCTGTCACCTCAAATCACTCCCTTGGTGTGGCACCTAGGCCACGTTGCTGCAGTGTTTCTTGGAGATTTTAAGTTTTAAATCAGAACCTATTTATCTTTATGTAGCATAATACCAAAGTGAAAATGTTTACTAACAGGAATATTAATAAACAATTCTAACCTATTCTCCTGTATGCTTTCTTCTTCAAAAAAGTGCACCTTCAGAAAGACTGCAGACCCAACACATTGAGTTAAATCAACAGTCTACAACCATTAAGGGTTTATTTCCAAGTGTTCAAAACAAATCTGTTACAATCCCCACAGTAACAGGCAGCGACATGAATGCAGGAGTGAAGGACAAACGAGCAAAGTGCAGGCCTACGCTAACGACAACAGGAACGTATAAAGCTCCTTACGTATAAATACACGTACAACACACGGGGGATGTGTGGCCGTCAGGGGGGCCCCCCTCTAACCCTCCAGGGACCCGGACGCCACGGCGTCACTGTATGAGGGCCCACCTTCCTTCTGTTCGGGGAAGAGCTTGATGAGGTCGTCGATACGCAGGATGGTGATGGCGGCCTCCGTGGCGAACTTCAGGCTCTTGGTCTTCACCATGGTGGGCTCGTACACGCCGGCCTGGCGGTTGTCTCTGGGCTTGCCGTTGACCAGGTCCAGGCCGATCCTACAGAGAGACGCCGGTATCATTGAGTGTGGTTCCACAACATCACAGGCTTTAGCCGCTTTAAGATCATTTAAAGTGATGGCCAACGGGATCGGAAGAAATCAAATAACCATTACACATCACAGCTGGAGCCACGGCACAACTACCTTATATCTTTTAAATATCAACGGGTTTACCAATATCCACCTCAAGTTACCATAAACTCAGTCTTGGAAACACTCAGGATGATAAGGGTCATCTCTAAATCCCCACCACCACTCTGTTGTGTTGGTTTCCATACATAGACCATACACGTGTGGCGCAGTGCCACAGAATGGACACCGAGCGCCACAAATTGATTCTGCGTTAATTTTTTTTACACGATTTTGAAATCTAAATCTCGTTCCGTTCATTCATCTCCGTATAGCACTCTTTCTCCCCGTCATTGTCGTTCACACACGCGCACAGAGACAAGCGCGCATACATGCCAACGGTGCGCGGGTACACTTCCATTTAGTAGATAAACTGGCGTATCACTGATACATGCACACGAACTGACAACGGATTGGCCCGCTCCTCCTCTCAACGCGCCTACAGAGGAAAACCCGAAACAGTGGGATATCTGCGATTAATGTGAAATGCGGTTAGTTTAAAAAATACTGCAGCAGGGCCTGGCGATTGGGAAGAGGGCCGGTCCATTTTGAAATGTATTTTGTGTGCGATTGCTTGATTACACGAATGAGCAAACACGAAATACCCCACTAGAATCATTTAGCATACATGTATATATCTGATATACTGTCACAAAAGTTTAGAAGGACAATGTGTCCCATCCCAAGTGGTGACTGAACAGCTCAGAGTGCAGCTGCAGCCTTCACTCAAAGACGGGTATATTTTATCCCACGCGTATCACTGTGTACACTACTGGGCAAGCGTCACAGCAAATTTAAAATGGGATGACTGGCGAGAGTACAGAACGTTATCACATCAGGATGCTTCCACCCGGCCTTTTTCACCCACAGCTCCCTTACCCTCAACATTAGGGCTGGTACCATCCGGTTTGAGTCATGATCTTTGACCCACGGTTCGATAGATCACACGATTTTTTTATATTTAAAAAGCATTTTATTTAAACACTTATCTAACAATTAACTTAATGTTACATTCAACAACAAATAATTTGGAACACTGAACAGAAACAATATTAAAGTAGAGCAAAATGAATAAATAAATAAACCAAAGATTGCAGTTGGAGGATGCTTGCAGGTAGGCAAAAAAAGCTCAACTAGTTTTTGTGGTTTAAATAATAGTAATTCGAATAGTTTGGTAGAACTAACCAGCGGTTTTTTTCGGTCAAATATCCTATTATCGATTGGAAAGTTCGGCTATTATCAATTTGAAAGTTAGGCTATTAAACATGTGGCATTCTATACAGCCTGATTATGTCTTTATTTAAGCTACATAGCCTAATAGCCTAACTTTCAAATCGATGGGAAAAAACATGAACGTCTGATTCGCAAAAACGAGGCATAGTGTTACGAGTAGCGTATGTGTGTGTGCGAGAATGGCAGTGTGTGCGTGACGTCAACGAGTGAGTGGACGAGCGAGGAGAACGAGCGGTAGCGTGCGTGTCTAGTGAAGAATCAAACGAGTCCGGTAGAATAAAGTACCCATCCTGTCAATAAACGGTGGCCGCTTCATTCAGACCTATAAGCAGACCAACTGCCGGTCAAACCACACAAAACACTAGAGACAGGGATCACACAGGCTATTTCTGCACGCTCGGTCCACTCTGGATAAATGTCGTTCTTATTCATTATTAATAATAATATTCATTATTCATACGAGGACTTTGCAGGAGAAATGCAATCCTCCGTCATCACAGCGGGGGCATCTCGTCGCAGACTTACGGCATCGATAAGAGCGGGGTCAGCAGACTATTATTTAGACCGATTATTGGCAAATTCAATCAGACAATTTGACCGGAGGGATAGAATTTTTTCTGACATTTCATTTTTCCATTACCGGACAACGGAAACCCTGGCACTAAACAGCTCATATCACGTGACTGGATCTGAACTGGAAGGATAATGGGAGTTAGGAAGGGCGTCTCGCGCTTCTGCCTTCTCACACTGCGAGACGGGTTTGTGGCTTTGAGTGTCGCGATTTCGGTTTCGATACGCACATCGTTACAGCCCTACTGAACATAATTTGAAGCTGTCCATCACCCTAAGATAAAATCCACTAGAGGAAGCATCCATTTCAACCAAATTCCTACTCATGGGGAATGAGTCAAGTTATGGGAATATGATTTGATGCTCAATACTGAAATCACTCTGGACGATGCACTCACCATTTGAGGTTCTTGCGTTCAGGGTTGATTTGTGCCTCGTTGTGGAATGCACGAAGCTTGGCCACCAAGTCGGTGGAGTCCTGTGCTGCGTTCACAGCGAGGGTTTTGGGGATGACGAGGAGGGAGCGGGCAAACTCTGCAATGGCCAACTGCTCCCGGGAACCCTGAAGAAACAAGTCTGGACTCTAAAACTACACAAAACTATGCAAGCATGTCCATAGGCATCTCCCCCACTTCTTGAAAAACCACCAAATTTGAGTGTTTTTTTGAGTGGGGATAATAACTACACATGTGCCATCATTGCATTTAGACGTAGCAGAATGGAGGCCGCCAAAACATCCTCAGACAACGATGGACATTCACTCTATCCCGTTAGCATAGCCACTCATCTCTGGGGAGTCAGATGAGCGGTAGTAAAACAGGAATGGTATAGATATTTTTCATATGCACCTAGATTTTCATCGATGATCACAGCACGCAATATCTTAAAACTTCTGCGTCTTCATTCACACCACTGAAGTCCTTTATTTTGGAGTAGAGAGGGGGGGGGGGGGTCTCACCATGCTAGTGGCATAGTTCTCCAGGTAGATGGACAGTGCTGCCTCCACAGCCCCGCCTCCTGGCACCACAGACTTGGACTCCAGGACCCTCTTGACCACACAGAGGGCGTCATGCAGAGAGCGCTCCATCTCGTCACACATGAAATCGTTGGCCCCGCGCAGAATGATTGAAGAACACGTACGCGCTTTGGTGCTGAGAGAGAAAACACATTAAAGAGTTAGGAAAAGAGCACTGCCATGGGTGACTTCCTTCAACGACACCAAACCTTATCATGACGTTCCCGTTTGGTTACCAGTGCTAGTTTAGCACCAGTCAATTACAGCGTTCTCATCCTGACCACTGGTGGGTCCTTCCCATGTTGCATGCAGAAAAATGCAATTTCGGACTAAGGAGTTAAGACCCATTGCCTTTACTGTACATTCACTGATAGTGCTAAATGAGGTGGGTAGGCAAACCGCGATGGCCATTCTGAGCCAGAAAACCCTTTGAGAGCAGTCGATTTACACCTTTTTCTCTGAATGATTTAATAAAATATATTCCTGCAGATAAATATAAATTAAAATATAATTGATTGAAATATGAATCAATCAAAATGTAGTTTCCCCATGACTTAAATAATCCCATTCAATGTGGTTTACCATGGTCTACAGCACTCGTCACCCCAGTTGGTAACAGTGTGGTGTGCTGCTGTTGGCCATCAGCCCTTTTTATGGATGGACCTAAATACCCGTTTAAGATATGCTGATATAATAACTGTGGCTTCATGGACGAGCTTGTGCTCCGGATATCGAACTCCACTTGGCACACTGCAGACCTCAGCAGGTTGAAGTCACGCCGGGAGAAACATCGTCTAGTTATCACTTCAGTTTGTTTAACACTAAAGAAACAATCCGCTATATTCACTTTGCACTTGTTATTTTTTAAAGTTCTGAAATTTGTTTTAAGCCTATTTTAAAGTAGTATATTGTAAAAAATAAATACATCACACCGAGCATTTCAAATAGCTCTTACCATAGGTTTTTTTAGCCATCAGTATGGATGACTGGCGAGAGTCCATGACGTGAAACTAGTTGTGCATCGTCAACGGTTCTTACTTCTTAATGAGGATGAGCTCATCATCACAGAGCCGCTCCTGCACCACCTCCTCCGCCTGCCCCAGCATGGTGGGCTCAAACGTCTCCTCTCCCTCAAGGTTGGTCAGGGACGGGCAGATGGTCGCTAGGATGTCACAAAAATAACATTAAAAACATTTAACTGAAATACATAATACCTGACGCTCTGCATATAAATGACCAAACGACAACAAAAGGAACCATGAGACCCTCGTAGCTACTCGGGCCCTACCTCCGGTTGCCTTGGCGATACGTTTGAGGTCCCTCTTGAGCACCCTCCTGACGGCCATCGCGCCGACATCAACAAAGTACTTGAGGCACATGTCATCAATGCCCCCGGTGGTCAGGATGACGTTGGCGCCGGACGCCAGGATCAACTGGATCCTCTCCTTAGTGATGTCGGACTCCCTGGCAAGCCAAAAATCATTGAAATTAAAATAAGGACCCCATTACAAAAAAGAAGGTTGCATGTATTCTAGGCTTGGGCGATCCATTCTTTCAAACCCAATTCACTATACAGTTTGTGACAGTTTTGTGAAGAGAAAAATATATACAAAACATGCTGAGCTGCTGGTGACAAAAAAATCAGAGACTGCTGGTGATATATATTCAATACAGCGGTTCATGGCAGGCGGTCAATATTGTTAAGCACTACATACCCAGCAGAGCCACTTAACATTATTGAACCTATTGTAGTTTAAACAACATGCAAAGGATCAGCTAAATATATAGCCTGCTTCAAAACACATTCATAAGACTAAGTTTAATAGAAAGCAGATTGTATTTGAGGGCATCGAGTCATACAGTCAAGATTTAAAAATGACCTGGTTTACTGTAATGGCTCAAGAGTCCGCCCAATGCTTATGCATTCATATAAAATTGTACAAATTTGAAATGCTGTAAGGTATCCCGTCCAAATAAGTGGCTGAACAGCTAAAAGTATAGCAGCAGCCTCAACTCAGACGAGTATGTTGTATCCCACGCGTATCACTGTGGCACTATTGTGAAAGCATCACAGCAAATATTAAATGGGAAGACTCGAGTGAAGAACGATACAAGAAAAGGGGAGGAGGCCACATCTTCCTTGCCTCTGTCTGATCTGGTCCAGCTTCTCTGGGTCATTGATGATGACTTGGACTCCCATCTTCATCTTTGTCTTCTGAAGGCTGAAGTCCAGGCAGGCGATCTTGGCATTGGCCACACGCTTCACCATGCCTTTAATTTGATATAGGACATCAAATAAAGTCAGGCCAATATAACGGGGCGTAAAAGATTGCGCTACACACTTTAATGTTAAGAGTTTTATTTGACCCTAAGAGGGTGTCACAGCTTACGGAGAATAACTGCAACTATATGTCTCAAGGTCAAGGTAATATTTCCCATGTTTTTCACCGTTGTGCCACAAGAAACAAACACAACGGCAAACTTCATGGGAGTTGACACAGGGTGCATACACACACACACACACACTAATATAAAACATCCTTGCATTTTACATCAAATTTAACTTACTTTGTGATCCCACGGTGCAATTCACTGCATACCCGTTGACCAGGAAACTCTCCTTCTGGCTGCGGCCATGGGCCTTCAGCACATTCACTGAGTTGATGGGATATCTGGCCACTCCCTTGTTGTCCACAAACTTCACAGCCAATGCAGCATCCACTACCATGTTGGCAAAGAACTCAGAATCACTGAGAGGGGTGGGTCAAGGAGGGTCGGTCAATTTCAAAACGCTAGTATATATAAATACGATTTTTTTGTGCGATGTTTGGCTTTTTGATCGTTATGCACTAAATTTTGGGAGATTTCTAGGTATGCTTCAACGAAACATCTGGATAACCGTCAGAAATACCGCCACTAACAGCCCAAAATCTAGTAGAATCATTTAGCATACATGTATATATCTGGTATACTGTCGCAAAAGTTTAGAATGACAATGTGTCCCATCACAAGTGGTGACTGAACAGCTCAGAGTGCAGCTGCAGCCTTCACTCAAAGACGGTTATATTTTATCCCACGCGTATCACTGTGTACACCACTGGGCAAGCGTCACAGCAAATTTAAAATGGGATGACTGAACCATGATAATATATGATAAAGCACCTTCAAAATGTAGACAGAAACCCTACGTGGCCATTTTAAGCTGGAAGGATACACTCCGATGATCTTGGAGGACATGGAGGTCTTGGCCGCGTTAATAAGGCACTCCCTTCCCAGGTCTTCTGTTCCGATGGTCAGGTTCTCATTAATGTAGCGCACAGCCTCTCTGCAAAATCAACAAAAGACACAATTTTTGAATGTTCAAAAGGGTTGAAAAACCAATGACTCGGCTAAAGCACAAACGTACATCCAGGGGTGGTTGTGTATTCTTACTTGCAGGCTAAACGGTATCCACTGATGACTGACGTGGGGTGGATCTTCTGCTTCACCAACTCGTCTGCGCTTTTAAGCAATTCTGCTGCCATGATCACCTGAAAAAAGAACGCAGTGATGACTCCTTTCTTTGCTCTATTTTTTGCATTTATATATTTAAATAATTAGCGCTGGAACTTTCTCAAGTTCCAAATAGTTAGATAATGCATGGATTGCAAGGCTGATTCAAGTACATAATGTTTTATGTCTAGGCTTTTTCACAAACTCCTTAAAAACTTGGCAGTTGTGTTTATAAACCTAGCACTGCTCCAAACAAGCTGTTGCTAAATTATGGAAGACAATCTAAATAATGGTAAATAAATTTTTTATTATAATTAGGGCTTATTATAATGGCGCACCCGGGCTTTCAATTTATTAGTTCTTGGAAAAAAAAATTTAACATTATCTTTCTAATGCATACCATTTCTACCAAAGTAACCAACTGTGTTGCACTTGTGCTATAACTTTAAAGGGTGCAGGTCTAATTTATTATATTAAGTTGTCAAACAAGATAGCTAAAGCCCATGACAATGACCCCTTTCATTGACAAATGTAAGGGTAATCTGATCTGCCACCATGGTTTGGCTATTATTCATTCTAAATAGTTTGATCAGCGGTCTATAATGGTCATTCAGATTACAATTACACAAAAGACTATGCATCTACACACCTCTAAAATGGCTTCAACGGTCTCCAATAGGTGCACACATAATTAAAACTAACTGACGACAAGTCATGATACGTTCTCATCTCATAATTGCAATACTTTACATACAAGTGATCCCCCTGAATCAGCTGGAAATCAAAAACAAAAAAAAGCACCGATATTATACATGCTACATGATCAACAAAAGTTATTGAAAAGACCCAAATAATAACTAGACATGTGCCATCATTGCATTTAGAGGTAGCGGAATGGAGGCCGCCAAAACCTCCTCAGACAACGATGGACATTCACTCTATCCCGTTAGCATAGCCACTCATCTCTGGGGAGTCAGATGAGCGGTAGTAAAACAGGAATTGTTTTCTATACGCATCTATAGATTTCCATCCATGATCACAGCCAGAGGTGTCAAGTAAAGTATACTAAAAATACTTTTGAGTTTTCTTTTTGGGTTTCTAAACAACACAGCTCAACACGCTTAACTCTTCATTCAGACCGCTCAGTTCCTTATTCTGTGCGAGGCTGATGTCATTACTCACCACGGAGGTGGTCCCATCCCCGACCTCCTTATCCTGCAGGTCAGCCAGCTCACACAGGACCTTGGCTGCTGGGTGCTCCACTTCCAGGAGCTTCAGGATTGTGGCCCCGTCGTTGGTGATGGTCACATCCTGTCATTACAACCACAATCAGAACCAGAAAAGGCATTTCTTGCAGAAAATGCGGTGAGTGCTGTAGTACAAAGTGAGGTTGAAAATATTTTTTAATAAAGCCACATAGATTAAGACATAAAGAAATGTTACATGGCTTAAATCAAGTGAAGGGATTTGAACAAAAATCTAAATGGAGTAAACAATGTAAAAATCCACACCATTTAAGAAAAAGTAAATGATTGGAAACAAATTAAGTTCGAATTTAAAAATTTGAATGGAGTCTCTAGGTGAAAAAATTAGGAAGTAGATAGGGCCCAAAGTTTGTAGAGAATAAAATAAATAAAACTTATGAAGAACAATTGTGGAGCGCAGCACTCAATTACACAAGAGTACAATTCTTCCACATATGATTTAGTTTAGTTCAGAGATTAGCGACCATCATGAACAACGTTAGACCTACCCCAATGTCGTCCACCAACATCTTGTCGAGTCCCACCGGTCCCAAGGAGCTCTTGACGATGTTGGCGATGGCGGATGCAGCCATGACTGGAAGGGCGATTGAATGGTTTAGCATTAACACCCTTTCCATACCAAGAAGCTTTTTCAGTTAACACTAGTGAAGTAATGAAAGTGGCTTTACTGCGCCACTACAATTTAAACAGAATCCCAATCAAACGAGCCACACCTTCATAGCATGACAGTAAATGGCATCCTATTGGCATAGCCGGTAAACAGTTGTCACAATGAATGAACGGGATTTAAACGGGACGTCAAGTGATTGCAAACGAAACTAACGTGTATGAGAATTAAGGAAATGGAAAAAGCACGGGTTTATCGCAGATGTACGTGCTACGGAATATGTGCTGGCTCATCGCAGCAGGTCCGAGGGGGGGAGCCGCCTAGCATTAGCTATCATAATCCAGGCTAGCATGATCCGCACATGCTGCACGGGGACCCCCCCGTTCAGTCGGTGGTCTCGAGCCGCCCGTCGCCGCGAAACACGGAACCGCCTTAAGCACGAAGTTATCACGAAGATATCTTACCATTTTGAGTGCGAACAGACTCGCCAGTCGTTCTCTGGCCGAGCACGTTTAACGGACCGTCTAATAGCGACATTTTGACTAACACGCCGCTGAGAAGAAAGGAAGTGTGGCGGTGCACTGTGGGTAAACCCGGGGAATGACGCAGTGGCTTTCGGGAAACGCGGCGTTAACAAGAATGTTCCAGAAACAAATCAACGGTTTATTTAAACCGACGTGATCAATTTGATTTGAACCTGTCTAAAACACATAATGAGAATTATCAAATATAATGTATCTTCTTATCACACGCGAATCAAACTCTTAACATGCACTGAAATATAAACTTCATTTCCCAGCATGCCATAGGCCTTATTTGGGGGTCAAGCAGCCGAGCTGCGAGACAACCTATTGTTTTCGTACGTTTTCTTATTATTATGCTGCCATGGGAATTCTATGGCAGCCCATAGAACGCCCTGGTCAAAAGTTGTGAAATTTGGCACACTGATTCAGGACAGTCCCATGATCCCGTGAAGCAAATTTGGGGTCTCTTGCCCATGAGCTCTACTACCACCAACAGGTCAAATTTGGACATGCATTCATGTTTATAACTTTTGACCCATTCATCCAATATTACATACTTAGACTCATGACATCTTTCTGGGGACATCGAATACAATGTGGTGACCTTTGACCACAGGTGGACGTCAAATAGGAAGTGAGCTAATTTCTCTGCAAGGCCTTCATGTATCCAAACCAAACTTGGCTCAGAATCTTATGACCCTATCCTGATGATGCCCAAATAATTTGGTGTGATTGGCCTCTAGGGGGCGTTGTTAGCAGCAAGTCTATTCCAGCCCTTAGAAAGCAACTTCAATGTATTTTCATTGCGATAACCATTTGCCAATAACTTTCATTGTCAGTAAAATTATATCTAATCGTATGTATTTTTATCATGGTCATCATATACTGTGTTATATACAACTGATAACATATCTATCATATCAAATCATCATGTCAATGTGACATACAGCATGCAATAAGAACACTACTTCATTTAGATCAATGTTGGTTGAACAGCGCTCATAGACACCCCATTCGTGTGGCGACAAGCGGTACTGCAAGTATAATGCAACAATGACTTTATTTACCATTCCGCCCACTTACAATATAAACTGCAATTCTTACTGGATTAGATGCTTCATTTACCACCCCCAAAACGGGTGCTTGTTTACATTGTGTCATGTTCGGGATATTGGTCCGAATACCCCTATGTAGCCTATTTGTGTGATTTGTCAGGCAGACGATAATGCTCCCTTACCACTAGGTGGGGACATTTTTCCATTTTGTAAACATTGACGCGTGGTCGCATAATGCTCTAGTTCAGAGGTCTTCAAGAGGGTGTCCGCGGAAGTACTGCAGGGGGGTCGCGAGAGTTTTGGTTGATTCGACATTTTTTTTATATCCCCCCGCAATTCTTTCTACAAATTGAAATGTCTTTAAATATACATTAACATGAATCCAACACACTTGCCGCGTTTACATGGACATTTTTGATTTCTAATCGGAATAGATCTATTCCTATCATGCGATCCGAATGGCATTTACAAAAGTGGTAAGCGTAGGCCTACGTTCGTATGTCTCTCGCGCACACCTGACACATCAGGACTGGCTGCGACATTTTTATGTAGCCTATTTGATTGTAATGAAATCCCAGCAGGAGAGAGCTTTTCTCTGCCTACTCCTTCAATTAAGAAGAAGGACAGCACAGCGACGTCAGTTTCTCGTCCGGTCTTTATAGCCTATCTACCCCCTCCTCTGCCACAAACAATACGTATTTGGATGAGAGTGCACAGCCAAGACTGTTGGGAGGGTTTATTGTCATTTCAAGGATCCCTGTGAAACCAGGTCAATTGTAAAAAGACACACCGTGAAGTCATTTTTTCGTTTTAGCAAGTAGCCGTGTAATAAGCGGGATAATGTATAGAACGTCACCGGTCATCATCGAAAATAAGCCCCTTCAGTTGGAGCTTATTATCCCAATAATGACTGGCGGCGTAGGCTATATAATTATCCCTTACCTTTCCCAAAGGCTGGGTCACGGGAGATTTGAATTGGGTCACCAAATAATTGTTAATAAATGTAGGCCTAAATAAAAAAATACGTACTTTTTTGTTTTACATTTATTTGCCCGGAGCAACCTCTTGATATGTCTTTCACTTATTTGAAAGCCATGTCTAGAGCCGAAACCAGAATTAACAGGTTAAAGTATTTCTCCGAAAAATAGATAAAAAATACCCTGCAGGTTGTTGTTTTTTACCCCAAAGATAAAAAAAAATGAAGACTGCATTGTTTTTTCACACCTTGGTTTTATTTTTTTTGTGTAGATATATTTCCAAATCCTATATAGCATATTTTTTTATTGTAACTTTTACAATTAGTTAAGGGAACAGCAGTTAAGGGATCCGTAATACGAGGGTATGATATAGAGGGAAAATCATTCCAATGTTGTAAACTGGTTGAGGAGTGATTTGACCTGTGGTGGAGCTATGATGCTCTGCCTGACCATTTTTATTCAACATCCACTCAACACAATAGACTGACTGACGTATTCAGAATATTCTGTTAAAATAATTGTATTTTATCATATTTATATTTGTTACAATTTGAATTGCCGTTTATTGTGAGTGCAGATTTATGTATTAATGTATACTCACTCAGTGCTCACGGTAGGTAACCTATCATAATTACTTTTATTAAAAGGTCAACATTTTAATACTATATACAGGTCAAATAAAGGCCAGGCAATGAATTATATTGTCGTTCAATATTTCAAATTCATGATATTAAAATAAATATATCAGTTTAAAGTTGAAAGCCCATTTGTCAGTCAGTAGAGGTCAGTATAGGAGGTTCAAATGTTCTTTTGTTCTGTTGTTTGCATTTCAATGAGCTTGTAGGCCTACCTACTAAGCCTGTCAACAGTATAGACGTGCACATAGTGCGGGCCCAGGTAGATGGATTGACAGTGGAAAGCCACATTATCAGTAAATAAAGAAAATTAAAAGGTAAAGGATCAAAACATTGAAGTAGTTTAATTTAAATGTATTTATTACCTCCAGTACATTGTTTCCTTGAGCTAGGCAGTTAAAAAAATACAGTACACATAACTTAAAACATTAAAGCCTCATTAAGCATTAACTATAACATACATGAAGAATTCTCCTAAAATGTACATCTTTACAAAGTGTTTACAAGAAAAACAAATCCATCTAAAAACAAAGGAAAGTGCAAAAAAGAGCCAATGAGGACTGTAAATCACCACCTGTGAAAATAAAATACAAAAAGGCATTACAAGGAATATACTTCATTTAACTGGACTATGATGGAACTGGTTTGTGATATGGACGAGCAATTGGTTGCATTCTTAACATTCTAAAGCAGTCTTTTCCAACAAACTGGATTTGTGCAGTGCTCAAAATAGAATCTTTACTGAAATATTCACAGTATTTGAAGCAAATTTAGTGTGCTCTCTGAAACCCAAATTTCACCATCATTTTAATAAATATATAGTACTTTCATTTACAAAGCGATTTCAAGTTTTCTTTTCCCCAAATGAACATTGAAACCAAGTGGGTGTTATAACCGTTGTGGGTCAAATCGAAACAAAAAGCAAGCAAGAACGTAGTGAGTGAGTCTAAACTGTGATGTGACATTGAGTGTACTGACATTGATGGCTTGAAGTCTCGTGTGGAGTGTTGTGAAAGGGGGGGGGGGGGGGGGGGGTAGTTTGATTTAATACCAATAGCGTGACAGTAGGGAGTGTCCCATGAAGTAAACTAAATAACAAAACAAAATACACCAAATACAGTACTGCATTTTTCTTCCATTCCGACTCGCGTGCAACACGTTTCTCCATGGTCCCTCGTGTAACACAGGTTTTTGAAATGAATGGGTTTTAAACAACACCCGATTGTGAGATGCACGTACATTCTACATCACCATGGATGACACATATGGTGAAGATATAGTCTGCAGACTGACTGCAAATGAAGTCCTATGGCTCCTCAACAATACCCCAAATGGATCTGGGCCTGATGGAGAAGCATGTGGCCAACAACGGTGAGGAGAAAACGCAGTAACCTCAAAATGACCAAAGCTTTGTACAAGCCCGATGTCCGGTGATATTCAAATCCGAAGGATTTCATTATAAACAACTTGTTTTTAGTTCCTTCCTTTTGCGTTGGCTTTTCCTAAAAAAAAATTAAAACTTTATTTCGGTGCTGCCACACATCCAGCCTAAGCAAATATGTAACTGCATATTTATGAAAGCTGCCTGTTCAGAATTGTTTAATTGGCATGACAACAACTGAAAACAAGTTACGTGGATCATTTATATTACACAGGTCAAGGTTAACTAGTAATGTAAATACAGTTAAAATACCTTATTGGTCGTTTAAAAGAATTGCTTTAAAAAGAAATAAATCTAAAAGGTTCAATACTTGCTCGGAAGCAAGATCATGAACGCTTCAGTTAAGTTCTTTTAAAATGTAAATAATAAATAACGGAGGGGTGTTTTTACAATGACGCACATTCAGTCAGTTAGTCCACTTTTCTTGGCTATAACCCTTTGTAGACTGCAGTGGCCCAAAACACCGTTGGGCTGTACTAAAAACAATCTATAGCGGAAGCACTTGATGCATCAGAAAGACTGAATGGCTTCTTTCTAAGATTAGGGCGTAATCTCTTGAACGGCTATGTTTATTTAGATCAGTGAAACATGCATAAAGATCTGGATGGATGCAGCGGCAGCTCACATGCCATCGCACGCCAGATTCTTGGCATCATTGAACTGCATGTTAGGACAACGGGAAGAAGGCAGTTATTTGCAGTCGTCGGGGTTGCACTAGGAGGAATACGGCTAATATATCCTTTGAGAGATTGCGATTTAAAGTGTAACTTCAGTTTGTTCTTTGTCCTTCTCTATATCTTGGCATCTGCACAAGCTCGGATGGCCCAGCTGATGGTGATGCCGTGCTGCCGGGTGGGGGTAACACAGCTCGTGATACAGCCTCAGGCGAAGCTGCTGGAGCTCAGACACTGGAACTTCTCCCTCAGCGCCCGGCCCAGGGTGGGCTGGTTCTCCTGGGGCTCGCTCCACAGGTACCGCTCCAGGTTCTCCCGCCCCACCGAGCTCAGCGGCTGGCAGGAGCGCGCCGGCGTGCAGGGCAGGCTCTGCGTCTGGACGGGTCCGCCGCCACCGCCCTGCGGGGCCTCCCCGCCGCCACTCCGCTCCCCCTCGCACTCGTCCTCCGAGCGGATCTCCACGTAGTCGTCGTCGTCGTCGCCGTCGTCCTTGAAGTTGGCCAGGTAGTTGTGGGTGGCGGCCAGGATGCTGAGGGCCGACTGGCGGTGGAGGACCACCACCTGCTGGCGGTCCTGCAGGGTGAGCCCGGACCGCCGCAGCTCGCCCTGCTCCGGGAGGCTGCTCTGGCGCCCCGCCCAGCCCAGCGAGGGCCGGGCGGGGCCCACCGCGTGTCGGGCCGGGGGAGAGTCCCCGAAGCCGGGCTCCGGCGGGTTCCTCCCTTCCTGGTCCCGGTCTCCCAGGGAGCCGGCGGAGCGACAGCGGCTGTGCTCGGGGGTCTTTGCGGAGTCGGTGGGGGGCGGGTGCCTCTTGATGGTGCTGTACACGTGCTCCTCCTCCTTTTCACTGGGCGCCGACATGCAGCTGCTCCACCTCTGGGGGCTGGCCAGGGCGGGGGGGCCGGGCTGGGTCTTCAGGGCCGGCACGGAGCAGGCCGGGCTGAGGCGGAGCTGGGGGGTGGAGGAGGCCCGGGCGGAGGCCATCTCGTTGGGCCAGGCCACGAAGCTGGCCAGCTCTCCGTTGCTGTAGGTGGAGTGGAGCCAGTCGTCCTCCAGGCAGCGCTCGGGCATGGAGGGGGAGGAGGGCAGGCCGGGGTGGCGGGAGGGGGAGGCGTGGCCGCTGGTCCCGGGGGGGAACATGACCTGGTCGTACAGGTGGGAATACTCCGCTATCCTGGCACCTGGAAGAGTGTCACAAGAAGGAATGATCAATACGATACATATGTTCTACTGAACCGGAAAATGCAAAACTGTGAATGTGGCTACACAACAAGACGTCCACGTTACCAATGGCCGCGCCTCCCTGCTTCTTCTCCTCCAGGATGGCGGCCAGGTCCATCTGCCTCTTCTCGTCCCTGGAGCGGCCGCAGGCGTCTCCCGGGTCCATGCTCCTCATGCGCAGCAGCTGGTTGGCCTTCTTGATCTTCTGGCTGTACTGCCGGGCCATGAGGAACACGCGGTTCTTGGTCTTGTCCATGAGGTCCAGGGGGAAGTCCACCGACTCGCCCAGCAGCAGTGAGGAGGAGGCCAGCGGGGAGCCCAGGCCGGCCAGCTCCCCGGGGAACAGGCCGTGCAGGTCCTGCAGCTGGCTCTCCCTGGTGGCGCGGGGCCGCGGGGGCAGCTCCACCAGCGCGTCGTCCTCCAGCCGGAAGCTGCCGCTGCTCAGGCGGGCTAGGCGACTGCGGATGCTCTTGACCGTGCCCGGGGCCGGCTCTGGGGCGGTGGGCGGGGCCGGGGCCGGGAGGGCGGGGCCAGGGGGGGCGGCCTCAGCCCGCTCCTCAGAGGGGTCCTCACAGAGGGGGTCGGGGATGTTGATGATGGGGATGGTGAAGGAGGCCGTGGCCGCCGTGGGGGTGACTGGGGGGTCGAGGTGCTGGGCTGGGGGGCTCTTGGTGGCAGAGCCACTCTGTGTGACCACACCGCCGGAGGCCGGAGCGGTCCTGGTGGGGCTGCTCTTGGCGGAGGATGGCCACCTGGGCGCCTCCCCCGAGCCCACCGGGAAGGCGGCCGGCAGTCTGTCCGCCTTCTTCTCGTTGACCTTGATGTAGTTCTCCAGGTCGTTCCAGATCTCGTCCACCCTCTCTGACATCTTGTCGCCGGTGCGCGAGCGCTGGACGAAGCACTCGGACGCAGAGGAGGAGGAGTAGTCCGGCTCAGAGGAGCACCGCATCCCCCCGGAGGCGTCCAGTCCCTCATCTTCCCCGAAATGGAGGCTCTCCTCGGACACAAAACCCCCCAGGCCGTCGCCGAACTCGGGCTCAGAGGCCAAAAGAGCGTCCCCCCCCTGCAGCTGTGTGACCCGCTCAGCGCTGCCCTGGAGCTCTGCTCTGGGGGGCTCCCTGAAGCAGAGGGTGTCGTAGATGTTTTCCTCCTCCACTATCTTCAGCTCGCAGGGCTTCCCGTCCTGGGAGCTGTTGCCCTCTGGGGGTCTGCCAGGTTCCTTTAAAGACTCTGCGGCACTCGGACTACAAGCAACACCGTCTTGAGCGCCATGTGTCCCAGATTTGCTTGGTATTGTTCCAGGTGTTGCGGGCAGTCTTCCAGGTGTTGCGGGCAGTGTTCCAGGTGTTGCGGGCAGCGTTCCAGGTGTTGCGGGCAGCGTTCCAGGTGTTGCGGGCAGCGTTCCAGGTGTTGCGGGCAGCGTTCCAGGTGTTGCGGGCAGCGTTCCAGGTGTTGCGGGCAGCGTTCCAGGTGTTGCGGGCAGCGTTCCAGGTGTTGCGGGCGTGTCAGTGGCCGCCTTACTGCCGGAGGCCCATTTGTCTACAGACAAGTCCCTCCGTGAGGGGTGCCCCTCCTCGTCCCTTCGGACCAGCCCCATGCTCTTCAGGTCCTCGTAGCTGATGTTGTCGTAGACGTTGTCTATGTCGTCCACCGTCAGCTGCTCGGCCGAAGACGATCCCGAGATGTCATTGCTGGAAGACTCGGTGTGGAGGGCCCCCTCCGTGGGGGGCGTCGTCCCGGGGGCCCTGGGCTCGCTGCCCTTCTCCCCCGCGCTGCTGGCCCGACGCAGCAGCCGGCCGGGGCTGCCCGGCGGGGGGTCCACCTGCACCGTGGGCACCTGCTCCACGTGCCAGCTGCAGGGCCGAGTGGACGAGGGCGACGAGGGCGCCTCAGGGCCCGCCGCCGCCGGGGAGGTGGTCTCGGGCTCGGGGCCGCCGGCCTCGGTGGGCACGAACATCTGGTAGATGTCCTCGTCGTCGTCGGGCTGCATGGTGCGCTGGCGGGTGGGGAACATGGCCCGGCGGGCGCGGTGGTCCGCCCAGATGTTGCGGACCTGGTGCTGGTCTCCCGGGGCCGTCTGCGCCGGGGCCGGGGCCTCGGCGGGCTCCTCGCTCACGTTGGGCGTCCGGAGGAGGGGCGGGTGGTGGCTGCCCTCTCGGACCAGACAGTCCCGGGCCCTCTGCACACGCCAAGGGGACACACGGCGAGGTCAACACATGGAGGCACTGATATCACTGTATACATTATGATAGACAAGATATCAACTCCTCTGATATCACCGCTGATATCACTGTATACATTATGATAGACAAGATATCAACTCCTCTGATATCACCGCTGATATCACTGTATACATTATGATAGACAAGATATCAACTCCTCTGATATCACCGCTGATATCACTGTATACATTATGATAGACAAGATATCAACTCCTCTGATATCACCGCTGATATCACTGTATACATAGACAAGATATCAACTCCTCTGATATCACCGCTGATATCACTGCATACATTATGATAGACAAGATATCAACTCCTCTGATATCACCGCTGATATCACTGTATACATTTATGATAGACCAAGATATCACTCCTCTGATATCACGCGCTGATATCACTGTATACATTATGATAGACAAGATATCAACTCCTCTGATATCACCACTGATATCACTGTATACATTATGATAGACAAGATATCAACTCCTCTGATATCACCGCTGATATCACTGTATACATTATGATGGACAAGATATCAACTCCTCTGATATCACCGCTGATATCACTGTATACATTATGATAGACAAGATATCAACTCCTCTGATATCACCGCTGATATCACTGTATACATTATGATGGACAAGACTATCAACTCCTCTGATATCACCGCTGATATCACTGTATATACATGTCTCCTAACAGTCTTAATCTTTGGCATGCCGCTGACTCTGCAGGTGCCTACCTGTAGGTCTGAGGGACTCATGTTGAAGGACTTCCACTGGTCTATGCTGTCCACAGAAGCCTGAGGGTTCAGCCTCTTCCTGCTGCTCTTTCCAGGGACCCGCAGCCTCTTCGCACCGCCCTGAACACAGCGACGGGGGGTTCAACGATGGACGATGACACAAAAGACTGAGAAATAGCTTTCAATGGTGAATTTTTAGTGTTTACACAATTGACATCAAGGCCAGTGCGACAGCAGATAGATTGCGGCCCGGATTGGCTCACCAGGCCACTGTCATCCTCGTCGTCAGCGTCCTGCTGGTGAAGCTCCTCCCCTTCCTCTCTGTCGCTGTGTTCGTAGTGGTCACATGGGTCCAGGGACTCTTGGGATTGGTTGATGAGGCTGCGGCTGCGTCCAATCGTGCCCAGGGCCAGCTGGGACACCGGGGAGAGCAGGGTGGCTCCTAGACTGGTCCGCTGGGATGGACAAAGTGTATGAAGACCAATGTCAACATTCGTTCATGTTTCTCCGCATCGGTGTCAATGTTTATGTGTAGTAGGGTTTGGCGATACCTCTATATTTATAAAATTGTTTTTTGCGGTTCACCGGTCTAAAGGGTTAGCAGCAACTCTTTTAATTAAGTGAACCACATCTTATAACCGTCTGTTTCCAACATGCCATGAGCTGCAGTGCTCTATTCGGCCACAGGGGGGGAACAATCATCTGCTAACCACTGTTGTTCCCCATTCCTGTTGTAGACCTAATAAACCCATTAAAAAAGTCCACTATAAAGGCTACTAGCCATGTTTGATCAACAAACTACTGATAAATGAAGACCTTCAATAGCTTGCTGTTCCTAACCTAGTGTTGGTACTAGGTACGACGAGGTAGCTCTTATATCGCTTGCCCCCAACAGGGTCAACCTACATTAACAAGTACTTATAACGAGAGACATATTTTGAGCCGGTATTGACTTGGACACATCATGATTTTATACAACCATGATGCAGTGTCCATTGTAAAACTCCCCATCCCCAGTGTGTGGCCCCTGCACAACGTGTGGCCCCTGCACAAACGTGTGGCCCCTGCACAAACGTGTGGCCCCTGCACAACGTGTGGCCCCTGCACAACGTGTGGCCCCTGCACAACGTGTGGCCCCTGCACAACGTGTGGCCCCTGCACGACGTGTGGCCCCTGCACAACGTGTGGCCCCTCACGACGTACCTTCTGGCCCTCAGTGTTGGGGCCACCCTGCTTGCCGTTCTTCGGTGCTTTAGACAGTGGCTCTGCAGAGGGACACATAGAGTCAGTCATTGGTGGGACAGTAGCTGTGGGATGCACTGCCACTGGGCTGAAGGAGTGAGTCCTACCCTTCCGCCGGGCCCGTCGGGGGGAGGGGCCGTCCCTGGTCTGAGGGGAGGCCTTCTTCTCCCCGTCGGGGCTGTAGTGAAACCCTGGGTGGTCTGGAGAGGGGCACGCACACCGCACAGGTAAACAAACCAACAATCCACACTTAAAGGGCGCGTAATGCTGCACAATCAATGCCATTGATTGTTTATTGCTGATCTGACTTGAAGTGCACTTACGCATAGCATCCATCTCCAGAATGGCTTGCTTGGCCTGGAATACAAGAGATGGAAACCATAGTTAGTGTGAGTAGAGAATTCTTAAAGGGTGATACGCCATTTTGACACTAGGTGGCACTAGAGCACATGTTTCTTTTGTATTTCTTGACCAAACAAAAAGCCCTACAAGTATTCTCCATGTCTATTACCACAATGACTCCTCTCAGAAATGTTGTATTTTCCCCAGCGTCTGCTGGGAACCGACATATGACCAGACAGCAGAGTGATTGTGAGGAGAGGAATTAAATGCAGATAGGGAGGCATTATATATTGCATACAAGAAGAAATAATAGGAAAGTTACAGAACATACCACTCTTTGTTCATAACATCAGCGAGGAAAGCTTACGTGAGTGAGTGAGAGAGCGAGCGAGTGAGCGAGTGAGTGAGTGAGTGAGTGAGTGAGTGAGTGAGTGAGTGAGTGAGTGAGTTGAGTGAGCGAGCGAGCGAGCGAGTGAGTGAGTGAGTGAGTGAGTGAGTGAGTGAGCGAGCGAGTGAGTGATTTAGTGAATGAATGGGTGCGTGGTTCTCACCTTGGCTGGGATCTTGGCTGGATGGTTCTCCAATATGAGCCTCTTCAGGTGCAGGATCCACATGCGTTTGTCCTGCTGGGACTTGGCCTGGAGGCAGAGACAGGCAGCACACACACACAACGGTTATAGACGCAAAACTCAAAGTAGGTGGAATTACACGATGAGAGATGCCAAATAGTTGAGGTTGGCCCTTGTACTTTTCCTACACAAAAACACCTCACTAAACACAGTAGTTAGCGATACAATGTCTGGTCACGCTGAGAACTCAGAATGTGCCAGCGTTTATGTCTAGGGAACGGCCAAACACCTGAAGAGTAGCAGTCACACTCTGATCGCTTCATGCTGACCTGGGTTTTACAGTTTAAAGCCAAAACACTGACGGGAAAATCGATGCAACCACCCTTCGTCCTACGCCCAAAGGTAAAGTGATTGCACACCCTATCATCAAGCCATCAAACCAAGTCTGTTGAAAAACTGTCAGCTAACCCCATTGGACGATGTAGGAATGCAACAGGTAATGGGAACACACAATCTGACAAGGTTATTTAGAGCAGGGCCTCAAAGTTAAGTCGCTGGAGCTTGTAACGAGTCCTGTCGCCGGTTCCCAACTCTGCTGTACCTGCACTGTGTGTTGGAGTTTGGGGTTCTTGTAGTGGAACACGCTGAAGCCCAGCGGCTCCTTGGGAATGATCTCCACCAGCATCAGGTTACAGCACTAGCGGTGGAGGGGCAGAAAGCAGAGAGCCGACAGACAACCAGATCAAATTCACTTCAAATTCAAATTTTTCCCGTTAGATGCTTTGTTTGCACGGTACACTGGTACGGTGCATTGAAGACACGGGATACAGACAACATACGAGTACAAGACAAAGATAGTCCAGTTTAAAATGTTGAAGTCCAGTCTAAAACATCGATGTCCAAGGCTCCGTTGGATGGTTACCAGCAGTTGTAATGGGTAAAATGGTCACTTGAGTGGATACACACTAGTGTGTGTGTGTGTGTGGGACCAGGGGACCCACCAGGATGTGAGCCTTGTACGTGTACATCTCCTCCCTCTTCTTGGTGACCAGGAGTAGTTTGTCGAACAGGAACAGGGTCCTCTCGTTCTTGGCTCGCTGCAGCCGGAAGGTGCCCTCCAGCACCAGCTCCCCATAGCCAATCAGGTCAGGGCCCTTCCAGTTGGTGAGCAGGCTCTGGATCTCCTGCAGGGAGGAGGGAGAGGGGGGGGTAAGCTTTAGAAAGGGTGACCCCTCCAATGTCTGTCGTCTCTGCCCGTGTGTCCTACATCAAACCATTAAACCAAGTATATCCACTGCTCCCTAGGAGTTTGGTTATTATTGATTGTTACCAAGCTGCCATTACTTTCTAATCATTTGTAACTTGCAAGCTGAAAAGATGTCACATACCATTATATCACGGCAATATCCCAACAAATCCCACCCAGCAATAAACAGAATGGTATCGTTTTAAGGGAGGTAGGCACACAGAGCTTGGATGTTGCATGGCTGGCTTTTTCCACTCATTACATCGAATTGAACTATTTTGGAGGCAAAGATCCAAAAACAACATTTAGAGTCCAGCGCCGACACGGCTTTGGGCTAAGGTGTTACCGCACACAGATAAAACGCCTGAGTGAAATGTAGCCGAGATCAAACAAGTGGAAGATACCAGAAGAAGCCGTCTTGTTATGCTAACACTGACAATCCAGCGGTGACATGGAAAACAACGGAGGCTGCAGGAACTCTTCCCAAGATCCAGGATATTTTATTCCACAGACACATTCCTGCACTCATGGCAGCGTCGTGAGCCTCCCTTTTGATTAAAACAACACCTCTCCTTTCATGTCCTCGTCCAGGACTGACCCCGGCCCGCGGTAGGGCCAGGGCGATGCAGGGTTGATGGGGGATGTGCTAAAAGGGAGGCTTATTCAAACCTGGCAAGCACATAACGTGTTCCTCAAACTGAATCCTATAAAGAAGGGGGCCATTGGAGGAGCCCAGAGATGTAAAAATGTCCCTTTTTAATAACAGGAATGAGGGAGAAACCACACGGTTAGCTGGCCAGGGCGCTCTCAGGCCCCACCGCTGCCAGAGAGGCAGTTTACTTCTAAACAAAACACGACTTGTTCCACTTGGGTTTCAGTCCTGTAGGAATTTGGTTGTACTAGTATTTGAGTCAAAGTGGGAAATCTGAAAAACAAGATTTGTCCACATTCTGCCTGAGCCAAGTGTGTGTGGGGATGTGGCTGCATAGCATTTTGGTTCTGCAGGGGCCATTTTTGGTTCTGCAGGGGCCATTTTTGGTTCTGCAGGGGCCATTTTTGGTTCTGCAGGGGCCACCTGCCACACGGCATTCACCATAACCAGCAGGAACGTATACGCTGATGATTAGGTACTATTTTGCTTTCATTTCATTTATGCATTAGTGTCCCACCCATCATTGGGATACGTTCCACGTAGTCTAAAACGGTTTCAGTTTGGTTTAATAATGACATTTCTTTTGTTTCATATTTGTTTCGACCAATGGGTGGCTGGATGAAGTTATTTGTAAGTGCATCATTGGATTTCCAGTGGGAAGTTAAGCTGAAAAAATCTGTCTGGACGACCAAGATTCATAGAAAACCTTTAAATGTTTGAATTTAACACCATGTAGACGTGAAAAAAACCTTTCTGAAAGCTTCAGCCGCTCACATGCCTGACTTTATCGCCACCTTACACTTACACTTTACAATACACCTCATTACTTATCTCTACTTTTTAACACTCTTTTATTTCTCTTATTACTTATTTTATATTATTATTATTATTATTATTTATTATTGTGATCTATGCTACTACTTATTTAACATATTTTAATTGAACATATCTTTATTTACTTTATCTCGTTGCTAATATTGTGGCCGCTATGTGGCTGTGGAGGAAGCAAGCCTAAGAATTGTAACAAGATGTGATAAGAGTAATCCTGATTCTGATTTGGAAACAGGTAACGAGGCTAACGCTCTGCGCGCTCTTCCCATGATGCTAGCTAAAGCGTAGCCAGACTGCTGGATGGGAGACTAATCTCCTCCTGATGACTTCCTGCCTGCTCGCTGGTACCAGTGAGCGCTGTGCGTACGGACGTACCTGCAGCCTCACGGCGTGCTCGTGCTTCCTCTTCATGTCGTTGATGTGCCACGCCACTCCCTGCATGGTGTCTATGGCCTCCTGCACCACCTCGTAGGTCTCCGTGTCCTTCTCCATGTGGTTGGCTATCTCCTGCACGGCACACAGACCCATGTTTCATTCACTCCTTTGGACCGCAGCCTGCAATCCAATTGGGCGGATCTTGAGGAGTGCCAGATTCTGATTGGTTGAGGGGCAATTGCCAAACAAATAAATGTGAGGGGTGTTCAATTAGAACCAGGCACAAATCTGCACTTTATTAGCACCCATGAAACTATTGTGTGGAGGAGTGTGTGTGATGGGTTGCTGGTTTAAGCAGCCTCACTTTGCCCCCGAGTCAGACTGATTGGACTCTCAGGGCTGAGTATGCATTGACTAATGCATTTGCACCGGTTGAACAAGCCGTCACTACACACATTTAGGGAGATCTACATGGCAACATGGATCACCATCGCTATACATCCTTGTCCTTCAAATTTCCCAATAAACCGTTTTGACCCCGTGTTCTTCTTGTAGAGCAGTTGTATGTTGTAGCCAGCGGCATGGCTACACGTTGGTATTGACTCAAACTACAACACGGAACATGTCTCCCCAAGGGTATTTGAAACGATGTAATGACTATGATCAGCAATATGGCAACTTGTATGAATAAATGAGGGCATCCATCAACGTGTGTGTCTGCATTAAACAGAAAACACAAAAACACACAAGCACTGCAAATGTTACTTGCAAGGGAATACACTTTAATGTAACTACCCCCATGAGACCCAATCATCTGCCTGTGCTTGCATTACTCTGGTGGTGTGCATAGAACAAAAGTCTATTTGGTAATAGTGTGTGTGTGTGTGTGTGTGCGTGCGTGCGTGCGTGCGTGCGTGCGTGCGTGCGTGCGTGCGTGCGTGCGTGCGTGCGTGCGTGCGTGCGTGCGTGCGTGCGTGCGTGAGTTTGAGTGTCTAAGTGAAATTGTGCATGTTTGTGCACGTGTGTGTCTTCAAGAGAGGCAGGCAGCCAGACAGGCCGGCAGCAGACGTACGTGCAGCAGTAGGTGGTACTTGAGGATCCTCTGCACTGGCTTGAGCAGGTAGGAGCCCAGAGGCAGGGCGTGCCGCAGAGATTCCTGCCGCTCGCGGAAAAACTTGGCCAACACCTTGTTCCTCATGCACTCGGTGAGCACGGCAACAGACCTGGGGGGGGGGGGGGGGGAGGTTCACAGGTCAGTACATGGAGCACAGGAGACGGCAGGCCATCTCCTCCTATCAGCTAGCGTTATTTGGTGGAGGATCCATGTGGAACGTTTCAATGGAGCCTTTCAATATAAGGCAAGGGTTTCACCTGTGTGTGTGTGTGTGTGTGTGTGTGTGTGTGTGTGTGTGTGTGTGTGTGTGTGTGTGTGTGTGTGTGTGTGTGTGTGTGTGTGTGTGTGTGTCTGTGTGTGTGTGTGTCTGTGTGTGTGTGTGTGTGTGTGTACCGATGATAAAGACATAGGGTCCTATCTTGCATCCAGCGCAATTGACTTTCTACACTGACGCATGCGTCGTTGCTAGCTTGCAACCGGCGCAGAGCGTTCTTTTCCCTCCACCGCCGCGCGTCGGTATATTAGGGAATGAGTCAAAGTGGGAAATCCGCCCCAAGGGGCGGTTCGGCAAAAGGAGGAGGCGTGTTCTGGCGCAAATGTTCCCCGGTGCTATTTTGCAGTTTCAGAAAACAATTCCGCCACAAACCAGGATATACCTGGTTTAGGGCCCTATTTTAACGGTCTGAAACGCAAGTGAGAAGCGCCAAACGCAAGTAGCTTTGTGGGCGACTCTATGGTGATGTTGCTATTTTACCGGCGGATAAATGACTCTTGCGTCCAGCGCAAATCTAAAAAGGGTTGGTCTGAAGTAGACTAATTACCCGTAGGTGTGGTTTGGGCGTAACGGGCAATAAACAAAGTCGATAACGATAATGCATACAATACTGATAAGAAACTATGTTTGTTAATGTAATGCGTATATCATTAAATAGAACCACAATTACCGCACATCATATGTGTGTTAAGTTTTCCTTGCCAAAATTTATTTGAGGACTCTTTCTGAAGTTGTGGAAGAAAACGCTATTCCATGTGTGAATTAGGCCATATTATTTGGGCATAAACTGAGCCATTTGAAGTTTGAAATTCATGTGGTCATGCATCCGTCTCATCGGAGACTGCAAACGCCAAAATATCAACTCGTCAGATTCAAACGCGCTCATGGCTGTTAAAGGGGATGGGAGCTGGCACTCTCATTGGTTTATTGCCCGTTACGCCCAAACCACACCTACGGGTAATTAGGCTACTTCAGACCAACCCTTTTTAGATTTGCGCCGGGCGCAAGAGTCATTTATCCACCCTGCTTCTCACTTGCGTTTCAGGCCGTTAAAATAGGGTCCATAGAATGTGAGCGGTTGCAAATGCAGACATTTCAGACAAAGTATTTAAGAACGTGTCTAGGAGTGTATTGCGTGTGTGTGTGTGTGTGCACGTGCACATCCAAATTCCAGTTCAACTCTACACAGGCCTTACATTGTTTCAACGGCAACCCGACCTCAGAGCAAAGTTAAACCAAGATACATCTGCAGCCTCCATTTCTACTGTCTGCGCGTGTGTTTATGTGTGTGTGCGCGCGTGCGTGTGTGTGTGTGTGTGTGTGTGTGTGTGTGTGTGTGTGTGTGTGTGTGTGTGTGTGTGTGTGTGTGTGTGTGTGTGTGTGTGTGTGTGTGTGTGTGTGTGTGTGTGTGTGTGTGTGCGCGCATGTGTGTGTGTGTGTGTGGTGTGTGTGGTGTATGTGTGTGTGTGTGTGTGTGTGACCTTGGCTGGGGTCACCAGCTGTGTGAGGGTGTGAGAGAGAGAGAGTCCATCTCAAACAGCTGACAATACCGCCCTTCACATTCGTCCACACATACACATACACACATTTGGTCGCACACACTAAATCAGCAGTCGATTACAGATTATTAACTCATTAATAATATTCTGAGTGTTCCTCCTTTAAGTAGCCTGAGGGAGTGAACAGTGAATACATTATCTTGATGCATAGCCTCACATCTTAACCTACACACACTCACACACACTCACATTGATTTTCAACTTGAACTGTGTATGTCTTTATATGTGTGTGTGCAACACACACGGTCGCGCATACACCGTACACCGCTGCAGCCACTGATGCCCGTCAACACTAGACGATGAATTCGATGTTTCCTCTAATTACAGCTAAAGATACACAAAACTGTCATTTAATGTGACTTATTTGGCCAACACAGCACACCACGCACTAACCGATTTCTCTTCCTCAACAACCCAGGCCTGATTCTCAAAACTGCAACTCACACTCGCAAATCGCAATTGCTATCTCGCGATTGAAGAATTTTCTTTAGCGTAAACAAACATGGCGGACATCCCAATGAACTATGGATGAAGTCAGGGAGACGGCGTCAAACTTGCATCAAGTCCATCAAGAAATCTGGGCTTTGGTGATCATAATGAGAAGAGGGATGTCAGGCACAACATCTGGCAAATTATCCTGTAGTGTGTACCCAGCATTACAGGTTAATCGCTTTGCTTAGCATGCCCATGCATAAATTTATACCCACACACACTCTCTGCTCACACTCCGCCCACACAGGTCTCCCGTGAGGCTTGCTGCCACGGCAATCAGACAGTGTGGAATAAACCATTACAGCTGGTAAGTACTGTCAGCGGGACGACGATAACGCCCATCTGTCAGTGTGAGAGCGGTAACTTTGTCAACACGCTCCATATAAAAAGAGAGTGAGAGAGAAAGCCTGAGGCCAAACTGACAGTAAACACTTTTCTATGAAACGTGTCGTTTTGTCTTCTATTGAGGGACACAACAGGGCTAGGTGAGACACTGGGAACGTGGTATGGGGAGGTGAAAGCGCAGAGGACAATGTGAGTCAGGGAAGAAATGGTTTTTATTGTATTAACGGCCGGGCTGCGATACCATCAGGCCGACACAGTTGAATTCAGGCTGGCGTCTAACGATGTTTGGAAACCGTTGCAAGGAAACAGAGTGGCACGGAAGAAGAGCTGACGTGCGCGCGCGCACACGCACACGCACACACACGCACACACACACACACACACTCTTACCGTGGGTAGTTGGTGCAGTACTGGGTGTAGATATGGAATTCTTCACTCTGACAGAAAGGAAAAGAACAAGCACATTAGGAGTTTGACCTTGACTGTGGTCGTTTTTTGCAAAATAAGCAAATCAAGGCATTGCAAAAAATACTTTAAAAATGCAAAAGTGCCTGCAGCAGCACGACCCAGTTAGGCCAAGTTTGTACAAGTCTGATCAAGTGTGCGTAGGGTAGGGCTGTGTGTTGGACAGTGTGGCCTGGGCGAGGGGCCAGGTGTTCAGAATTAACTCTTCCATGTCTGTCTGTCTGTCTGTCTGTCTGTCTGTCTGTCTGTCTGTCTGTCTGTCTGTCTGTCTGTCTGTCTGTCTGTCTGTCTGTCTGTCTGTCTGTCTGTCTGTCTGTCTGTCTGTCTGTCTGTCTGTCTGTCTGTCTGTCTGTCTGTCTGTCTGTCTGTCTGTCTGTCTGTCTGTCTGTCTGTCTGTCTGTCTGTCTGTCTGTCCGTCCGTCTGTCCGTCTGTCCGTCTCTCCGTCTGTGCCAACGGACAAAGAGTCTTGTCTACAGCGTTTACTAGTACTGAACTGAAAGATGAGTCTTATGATGAGCGCGTATGTAACTGTGCGTTCTGCCTGCTTCCTGGGAGTTCAGATGAAATGACCCCCGCACACATCCTGAACGCCCCTTTAATTTAGGCCCTTTCCACTTCGGTAGCCCCTCTGTACTTCAAAGACATCGGTGGCAAGCCTGACTTATCAAAGCTGGAATGAGAGTCTCTCCTTCTCCGTCTGTGACTCCGTCCTGCTCCATGTTTCTCAGGCCCCAGCTTCTCTGGATCTCTCTTCATTTCTCCATCTGACTCCCGCCTCCCCCCCGCGCCCTCCTCCCGGCTTCTTACTTGGCCTGATCATGACCCTCCTCCCCTCTCCCCCAAGACACACACACACACACACACACACACACACACACACACACACACACACACACACACACACACACACACACACACACACACACACACACACACACACACACACACACACACACACACACACACAGTTGCGCAACTCGGGGAGGCTAATTACTCTCGTGTCTGGCTATAAATACGATGCTTCGGAAACAGGAAGTTTAACGGCTATAGGAAGAGCCACCATAAACATGCAGGGTTCCCAGAGCATCGTGTACCAAACCACCACAAACACACACCCTCTAAAACATGTGATGCTGTGTTGGGCCGAGTGTACTGAGGGATGTGTGTGAATGTTATGCTTTCCCGCAGTGTCCACATACACATGGTATCTGCAGGTTTCAGCAAGTCAAATTTAAGACTTTTTAAGACCTTTTTAATAACACCTTGAATGAATTTTAAGACCTAAAACTCGCGATGGTGGGGGTTGGCAACAGACGCGAGCCAACTTCGGAAACGGACATCTTCCAGCCAACTGTCCTTGAATTGCACCTACCCATTGTCGCAGACTAGCTAGCAAGCACACAGATAATCGTTCATATATGCAGCTAGCAAGAAAGAAGCCTCTCTCTACATGTCCTTCCTGAAAAGTCACTCGAGAAAAATAAAAAAATATATAGTCCTGCCCCGACAAATTTAAGACCTTGAGTTACAGTATTTTAGACCAGCATATGACATTTGTAACGAATTTAAGACTTTTTAAGGCCTTAAATTTGGAAACATGAATTTAAGACTTTTTAAGACTTTTTAAGGATGCGCGGACACCCTGATACAGTACATGTACTATCGAAATGAGCGTCACAAAACAAGAGCGGAGGGATGCGGCACGACGGAACAGAAACGGTCCATCCCAGCCCTCTACTGGGGCTGGGCAGCCCTCTACTGGGGCTGGGCAGCAGAGGGGCTCCATGGGAACGCCTTTAAATTGAAGAGCACCACTCCGCCCGTCTCCAGCAGTCTGCGGCCGCAGACCGGCGGCTAAAGCTGAAACAGATGTGCCCCCATTGATTTCTGATGACGTGCACACACACACACACACACCACACACACACACACACACACACACACACACACAACACACACAACACACACACACACACACACACACACACACACACACACACACACACACACACACACACACACACAAAAACACTTGATACACACTCCCAATAGCCCAAGGCAGCATGCACGCACTTGAGCCTTGAACCCACAAGACACAGAGGGCCCCTCGAATAGGAGCACATGAATTAGTAAGTTGTAGGCTGGCGCGCGCAAGTGCACAAATGGCAAGCACACACACGCGGTTTGAAGTAGCCAGGAGTCCTTGAAATAAACCCCGCTATATAATATGTGGTCCTCGTAAATCCAAATAAGAACTATATGGGAATGAAACGGCAATAATGCTAAATCGGGCCTGGGAACGCTCCGACGTGGTGCTGCTGCATCTTCAGCTCATCGAGGAAAACTATGGATGGGCAACTTAACGTTAAAGGAAAGACAGCTCCTGCTTGCAATTGTTATCTAAGATACGCTTTACCCTTGTGTTCCTCACTCTACTGTGTGCTCAGGTCCAAGGTTCCTGAGGGGGGACATTCTGCACGGGCTGTGTATCATAGGTCTTTGTTAGGACCAGAACTGGCCCGGACACAGTGACATGGGCGTGTTTGCGTGACGATTAATATCTGGGGTTCAGTGGAACATTCTGATCTTGTTGCTCAAACAAGCTGCAGTTGGTTCAGTGAGCATGTAGCGACCCATTACAGTAGGAGCCCTCAAAGCTGACTCAGTCCAGTGTTACAGCCAACATAGAAGGACATCAAGAGAGAGAGAGAGAGAGAGAGAGAGAGAGAGAGAGAGCAAGAGAGAGAGAGAGCGAGCGAGAGCGAGAGCGAGAGCGAGAGCGAGAGAGAGAGAGAGAGAGAGCGAGAGCGAGAGCGAGAGAGAGAGAGAGCGAGAGCGAGAGAGAGAGAGAGAGAGAGAGCGAGAAGAGAGAGAGAGAGAGAGACTGTATTTGAATCCTTTGAACACTTTGAAGGGGTTGCAATTAAGAGCCTGCAGAATGACAAACCTTGTGTGTTTTCAGGCGCAAGAGGCATGTGCTTTAAAGCAGCAATTCGTGGCTCTCTGTGGATCTTCTGACCGTGACTAATTCTTCAGATACTCTCCTTACTCCTCTGGTCCCTATTGGAGCTGAATCAGTCCCACTGATAATAGAAGCATCTCACAAAACCACGACTCTCTCAAGTGTGCACACACACACGTCCTAAGTCATTGCCCTCCCACTGGATGCCTGGCTCCATGGAGATCACATGGTTTCCAGCGATGACTAACTGTTTCCAAACTCTGGCCGGGTCGGTGACCCAGCAGCTGTTTTATGACCTTCTTACAATATAATTAGTGCCTTCAGACACACACACACACACACACACACACACACACACACACACACATCACACACACACACACACACAACACAGCACACACACACACACACACACCACACACACACACACACACACACACACACACACAGACACTCCTCTTCCGCATGACTTATAGATGACCAGCAGATAAGATATCTTTACGTACTTTAATTCAATCACAAGTTAAAGGTGTATTTTCTTTTCTGCCACTAGGGGTCTCTAAATCAAAACAACAACAAAAGATTTGGTTTGAGGACATTCTGAATGAGCCAAGGACAATGGGAGTTGTTGTATTCGCCACCATCGCTGCTGAAAATTGATCCGACGTGACCCAAGCAGAAATCCTGTTCACGGAATAGTGTCATAAATATTTGGCCTGTTATGCCCTTTGAGACTGTTATGGTAATTAAGGGCTATACAAATAAAATTTAATTGAATTCCTGTATTCAAGTTCTTTGCAAGTTTTGTTTGGCCCTGTTTATGTAAATAAGATTCGAATGAAATAGAGCGCTGTGTTAGAAGTAACATCTCAACTGGATTACTGGCGTGTTTCCCCTGAGGTTAGGTGCTAAAGGGCTGTAAATATGACAAAATATAATCAACCATAAGCATGAATAAATCGACTTATTTCTCTGGTTTGTACACTGTTGGAAACAATTGGATAATAATTCAACCAATTGCTTAACACAGGTCAAGTCATTTTTTTATATTTTAATGCGGGAATGTTACATTTTAATCACTTGTTTTCAGAATTGCTGGTGTTGCGTGTGTTTGGGATAGGCCGGATATTATCATTAACTCCTGCCCGGGTGAACAGAAGTTCTGATTAACTGAAAGTCTGCCAATCACAAAGATAAAAGGTCCCGTTTGTGCAGTCTTATTCCGTTTTCAGATCATACCCATAATTGCCTTGTTTTGTGGGTTCCAGAATGGACAGTGGTTTTTCTGTTTGGAAAGGGGGGCTGTTGTTGTAACCGTTATCCGTAGAAGGATAGGTTCAATCTGCCTTGTTTTGTGGGTTCCAGAATGGACAGTGGTTTTTCTGTTTGGAAAGGGGGGCTGTTGTTGTAACCGTTATCCGTAGAAGGATAGGTTCAATCTGCTGTTCTGTGAATCATGGCCAACGCTAAGAACCCCAATGCAAACACCAGAAAGCAGCATGTACAGTAGTCAAGGGACCCGGCCAGACCAAATCCTGTCCGTGTGTGTGTGTGTGTGTGTGTGTGTGTGTGAGCACAAAAACAATGCTCAGGCAGCAGTGAGGCTGTTGCAATGTACTTTCATCCCTGTTATTGTAGCATGCCTATAAACCACCCTGCAGCTGATCTAGTAAAAGGTAGTTTTACCCTCATAGAGTCCTTAAAATGCCACAGAAGTTCCCCTTCCTGCCTCAACCGTCGACTCCTCCACAACAGGAGACATTCCACTGAGTCCCGTCTCAATGGGCCGTTATAATAATAATAACCTGACCACCTCTCATTGGCTGTTAAATCTTTGACTGCGTGCACGTGCCTCACTGCCTTGGTCCTGACTCATTAGATAGAGGACTGTCATTGTTTGCAAGAACTTGGATACAGCTGACACAGCAATAACTCCAGTCTGCTTCACATCTTCCATCCGATATCAACGTTGGTAAGTCTTAATTGTATGTTCGAGGCTGTGCCTATGAGATCGTCCACTTGCACACCTGTTTTTAGTTTTTTTTCCTGGGTAAACAGCTGTTTGGACAAGTTTCAACACGTTCAACGTTCACGCTGGAGTGAAAGTCAGATAAAGGGGCACAGGTGTGTGTATTTATCCTCACCTTTGCCACAAAGCATTCAGCGATGGCCACAGGGTCTGTGTTGCACCTTTCAAGGTCATGAAGAAGGTCCCTGTAAATGCATGGCGACACACACACACACACACATTTGCATTAAAAGTCAGGCCACGAGCTCTGCTCTGAAGAAAGTCCCAATGTTCACATATTGAAATAGGTCATTGCTGCGATTGTGAGGGCGTGAGTGGGGTGAGTGTGTGTGTCAACAAAAAGAGTTGCATTGTGTCAGGTAACCCGTTTCTAAAGTGTTTCCTTTTGACAGATTAGTAAAGGGTAGGATATGCTAGCTTTGCACCATACCTGTTAAAGTGGTAGATGTCCTGGATGTTTCCAAACAGAGAACCTTTATTCTCAGCGCTCAAAGCCAGGCGAGACTGGTTACTGATACACTCCAGGTAGTCCTAGAATCAAACACACAGAGAGAGAGAGAGAGAGAGAGAGAGAGAGAGAGAGAGAGAGAGAGAGAGAGAGAGAGAGAGAGAGAGAGAGAGAGAGAGGAGAGAGAGAGAGAGAGAGAGAGAGAGAGAGAGAGAGAGAGAGAGAGAGAGAGAGAGACACGCACATCAAAATGTGTTGAAGATGCTCATTCAAAAGCGATGTATGACTAGACTGTATCGCACGAGCACACACACACACACACCACACACACACACACACACACTATCACACACTCACACACAGCACACACACACACACACACACACACACACACACACACACACACACACACACACACACACACTAGTTTCAGCGCCATTGTACGAAATGGTCCCCAGTCAAAGTAATTTACCTTTAATTATGCCAATTATGCTTCTGCTTTAAATACAAATAGCTGTTGAAGCAAAATTTGGGATT